>QUSF01000017.1:2427175-2495942 GCA_003676055.1 Chloebia gouldiae
CCCCTGTGCTCCTCCAGGAGCAGCTCAGCACCTTCAGCCACCCTCACCCAGCCCCAGCTCCTTCCTGTGCTCCTCCAAGGGCATTCCCATTCTCATTTCCAGTTCCCATTTCAGTTCTGATCCCCATTCCCAGTATTCCATTCCCAGTTTTCCATTCCCAGATCCCATTCCCCTCAGCTCCTTCAGCCACCCTCACCCAGCCCCAGCTCCTCCCCTGTGCTCCTCCAGGAGCAGCTCAGCTCCTTCACTGGAAGGTTTTAATTGATGGGATAAACAAAACTTCACCAAGCAGATAAATCAGGGCTGGTGTCTGCAGAGACTCTGCAATTCACTCCAGGCCCTTTAGAGGGTATGGCCAGAGCTGGCTCTGCCTGAAGAGAACAGGGTGTGCTTTGCTGTGTGTCTTGAGCTGAATGCCACGAGAGTAAAAACTCATTCTTGGAACATTTGGGCCTGGAGATGTGTTTCAGCAAAGATGCTGATGCTGGATGAGGCAGAGCAGGCTCCAGAAGGTTGAGCTGTCTCTCCAAAGAGAGAGGCCAGCTCTCTACTCAACCCACTGACACTTTCTCTGAGTCATTTTCTGTTCCTGGCTAATGACTTCACTAATTGGAATATTTTTTTTTTTCAGTGGCTTTCTCTATTCAGGCTCAGGCTTTGAAAAGTTCACAGAATGCTCCACATTTCTCCTACATTAAAAACCTAATCTCTTTTTTATATTGACTCATGGGCTCTCCTAGAAATACGTCCTGTTGGCTCAGAATTGTCACTCTTTGCCCGTTTCCTGACCAGTTTTGCTCAGGGCTGCAATATCTGCACAGTTCCACGTGTGTGTTCTAAACCTCTGACTCCTACGAGCAAGAAAGTCCCATTTTTCAGGTGTGATTGTTATGAAATCAGCAATGCAATTTTCATGACTTGAAGATAAGATAAAAATATTGAAACCATGGCAACCTCCAAAATTTCAAGCTGATGCCCAACTTTATTCTTTTGAGAAATACAACCTGTTCACCATGCACAAATGAACCTCAAGCAGATGTAGTCCATGAGTGGAGGGATTGGCTCAAAACAAACTGGCAAATCCAGCTACTCTGCCCATTTTCCCAGCTAAAAGTGAATTCAAAGACAGCCTGTTCTCCTTCAGTCACACCTTTTCCAAATCCAGCATCTCCACAACTTCCTTTCCTTGCCAGCAGTCTTCCAGCCAATTTTCACACTCTTTACTTTTTTTATGTGTGTACCTGAATATAAAGATTCTGTTACAAATTTAGTGGCTCTTCTTTTGTTAGGTTTTGCATGGTAAAGCAGAAATCTGAGTCTGGTTCAGTATGATGATCATGATTTTGGGGACAGAACACAGTTTGCACGTTCTTGGGTTCATAGGCTCAGCAGCATGAGGTAGATGAGAAACATTTCTGTGTGGGTCAGGTTCCATCTGCCAACCCTGATCTCCTCAAAAGGTGAATTTCCAGGTATGAGATACCCCACAGTTCACAAGTGTGAGAGATAAATATATAAAATATATGCACTAAAGGAAAAAAAGATAGGATCTGTCTCAGAAACACCAGCCTATAAATAAATTTTAACTGAAGATTAGTTGGTTTCTCTTGCTTCAGTGCTTCCTTTCTCTCTTTTTGGCACCAGGTGTGATCTCTGAAAGCAGCAGAACACAAAGTGCATTAGTGTCATTTCACTGATAATGTTCAAGGAATAATTGCCACTGAATCAAATGCTAAAATGAATCCTACATTAAATGCTCACCTCCAAGGATGCCTGTTGATGGCTTCTGTCAAATAACCAGCAAGATCCTGTCACTGGAAAGCCTACAGAGAAAGTGAGAGATGGGTCTCCTTCCCACTCTCTGCTGGTTTTATTGGGCCTTAAAATCAGTGTGTTTATAATGGTGAATGCATCTTTTTGTTGAGTCTTTATCAAACCAGCTCAGTATGGAAAAAATCACATGTTGAAGGTCATGAGTGCAAGGCTGGTTCTCTAAGAAAGGGTTTTTCCACAAGAAAATTAAGCAAAGATTTCTGAAAACACAACAAAAATAACAACCCAAAATGTAGCTCTTTCCATGCTGATTTCTGCTCCCACTCCTGTCTTTCACGTATTTTGGGATGTGAGGAAGAGGCCAAGACAGCAAGGCAAGAGGGAATTGTGGATGCCCCAAGGCAGGAATGCTGAAGAAAAAGCAGAAAGTTGTGTTTCTCTGCCCAGATCTGCTCACTGGAGCATGCCCATGGTGGGGCAGAGGAGCTGATCCAGGTGCAGCCTTGCACTGCTGAGGATGCTGTGCTGTGCCACACCACAGAAACAGAGCTCAAAAAAACAGAGATCTGGTGCTTCAGAAAAACGAGTAAAACAATTTCCAGTTTGATCCAGAAGTCTTCCACGCAAATATTCACATCAGAATTCCTTTTGTTCAACCCGTGGTGCAGCACTTGCAGGACCTGCTGTCACTTGGTGAAGATTTCTGGAAATTTCCATGGGACCAAGAGGTGTAGATAGGAAAAGTGACACAGAGTGAGTCAGGCAGGGCTCTTCCACATTCTGTCCCTGCAAGGGATCCCCTGGGCTGTGGAACTCAGTGGTTTCAGCCCAGCCAGGGCACTTCAGCCAGACAGGGCCACAAACCACCAATACCATATCCCCAGCACAAACTGGTCCAAAATCACCTCTTAATATCTTTTAATAAACATAAAACCTTTAACACAGTGTGTCAGAGGAAGAGAAGTAAAGGCCAAGGGCCCTTCAGCTTCAAAGCAGGAGCAGCTTTGCATTTTCACAAATACAAACCCCATGTCTGTCTGCTTAAATACACAAAGCTGTGAGATAAACATTTCTGCAGCTAATATTATTTTCCCCCAGAAGCTTTTTCTTTTCTAGTTCCCCTCTTTCAAAAAAACTTGTTCAGCACTGATTTTCCACAGGATTTCAGTTTTCAAGAGAAGGAGTTTCTAAGGAAAAAAAACTTCTAAAGTGAAAATAAAGTAATTAGAAGCCACAGGCTGTAGGACCAACAATTTTGCTTTAAAAATCTTCTCATAAAAAAAGCACGGCTAATGATTCACACAATGTTCAATGTTCTTAACTGCAATTTTGGCATTGAATGAAAAATTCAAGAATGACAATTTTGGCCTAGATATTCTCATGTGAGGAAGAGCTGTTGGCCTGGTTCCATATCACCAGCAAGTGGGAATTCCTGGATCCAAAACAGGGGATGGATGGATGGATGGATGGATGGATGGATGGATGGATGGATGGATGGACACACACAGTGCCTGGTAAAGAAAAATCAGGAAATTCAGTGTAAGACTCAGCTAAAACCCTTTTTTTGGTGTTTTTTTGTTTAGTTTTTTTTTTTGGGGGGGAGTTGTTTGTTTGTTTGTTTTTGTTTGGTTTTTGGTTTTGTTGTGGTTTGGTTTTGTTTTTCTTTTTTATTTTTTTGTTGCTTTTCTGTAACTTGGTCATCAAGGGACTGTTCTCTTGAAAATTGTTACCCCTTGAAAGTCCTGTGAATTTTGCTCAGATTCTGGTGTGAGTTTTATTCACATTCTGGCGTGAGTTTTATTCACATTCTGTGTAGCTGGGAGCAGCATTTTAAGACAGCTTGAGCTATGACTAAAGTTCCTTTTGATTTAAAAGAATGCGACCCACAGACTGCAAACAGAAGAAGGCAAAATGGGAAATGGAGTTCTCAAGACACTTCTTTGAAAAATTTCTGGCTCAAGTCCTCCTTTACTTCCTTCTTCTGACTCCAGAAAGATTTAATGGAGGTCACTGGCAGAGATGTGACTGATGGACACTCGTTAAACTTGGCTGCTTATTAGAGATTTCTCAGACAATATATAATCCATAACATCATCATAAAGCATTCCTTCTCCAAGCTGGAGCAGCTGAATTTTCTGCCCATGAATACAAATGGAAAGTGCTGTCTGCTGGGAATTGAGCAGTACCTTGCAGCCAGGCAGTTCCCTTTAAATTCTGCTTGAGGAGAAGTTATTTGGTAAATAGAACTTTACAATTTGCATAAAGCTGATTCAGTTACAATGGAAAGTCAGTTTTGGCTGAAAACCTCTGGCAAAAATATTTTCTTAGAGTTATTGCTATCATCCCAGCCAGACTGATTTCATTTACAGAGTGATAAATTCTATAAATTCTCTGTAGTTTTTTGCATTTTTTCCAAACAAAACTGAAATCAGCATCTGATATTTTGTATCTAATTTTAAAAAGAAACTCAGAAAAAAAAATCCACTGGAAAAAATGTTGGTGCATTTTATTTTGCATTGCTAATGAGGTGAGATGGCTTTGTTAGAATGTCCAGGTTCAATGAAACCAAACACCTCCCACAGACCAGGGGCTGACAAGAGATGAACTTTGCATTTTGCTATCAAAATTAGCTTTATCATTGTAAGGTAACTTGGTGAAGAGCTAATAGGAGAAGGCAGGAAAATTCAAATAATGCAGTCAAGCAACAGAAGTTTGAAAGCTATAATGGGAATGTGAGCTGAGCTGTGGAGATGATTCTGCACCACAGATTGCTGTCATGTTCTAATGAGATCATCCACGAGGAATCAAATTAATACACCGGTACAAACAGCAAATAAGTCAATCAACACCAGTCAGAGAAGTTATGAAAACACTGTGTACTCAAACATATGCTGCTTCAAAATTAAATCATGTCTTCTGCTGCTTAACAAACATTTGACAAAAGAAAAATGCCCAACGACAGAAGATGGATAAGACAGGAGCTTGGAAAATCAATACTTGTCTAAAAGAATGGCTCTCTTTGAAGGTGAAATACCCATACCATGGGGTCCAAAAGTGGGCCTGGCTTGCCTGGCTGTGATGACATTCTGCTGCTGTGCCTCTGAACCCCACTGGAAGCTAAATCACACAGAATCAATTGGGTTGGATAATAAAATGGAATGGGAAAATAGAAGTGTTTGAAAAATGAGTGTGACACATATATAAATATTCTTATTTAGACGATCTGCTCCAGGTAAATAAATGACTGTGAGTGAAACGGCATCATAAAGGCAGATTTCTTATGGGATGGAATTTTTTTTTTTAGGATGAAATTCTTTATTTAGGAAAAAATCCTTCCCTGTGAGGGTGGTGAGGCCCTGGCACAGGGTGCCCTGTCCACACAGAGTGTGGCTGTCCCTGGATCCCTGGAAGTGCCCAAGGCCAGGTTGGATGGGCTTGGAGCAGCCTGGGACAGTGGAAGGGGCAGGGAGTGCAATGAGATGACCTTTAACATCTCTTCCAACCCACATTAGTCAATAATTCTGTGAATGTGGAGCTGCATTATATTCATTGAGAGCAGCAGAAATAAGTGGTAAGAATAACTTTCAGCTATTCAGATAAGGGGTGCAATAATAAGGAATTAAGAACTGAATTAAAACCCATAAACTGTAACAAAAGGAGCTGCGAGCTGCTCCTTCCAGATAACAGCTATTCCTATATACCCGTTTTAAAAGGTTAATTTGAAATGTTTGATCTCTGTGGCAATGTGGCAGCAGGATTATCTGTGCAGTGTTGTGGTTTGACTCTTAAAAGTAGGAAATACTTGGCAAGCACCAAAGTAAATTAGCCACTTCTCACTTAACCACTGCTCAGCCCACAGTTTGCAGAATATTTAGACTCAGTGTAATCACTTGAGGGAAACATTGCTGATGTTGTTCCCTCCGAGAAATGCAATTGAGGAGCTTAATGTTAAAAATTGTGAAATGAGTCTTGTGCCTGCATTTGATTCCAAATCACGAGTTGAGGGAGGATTTAACAGGGAGATAAATGCAGGGGAGCAGCCTGAAGTGTGTAACACAAACAGGGCCTTGATTCAAAGGCCATTAGTGAAGGAAGTCTCTTCAGGGACTGAAATGGCTTTTAAATGAGGTTTGTATTGATTTTGCACTGAATGGGAGGAAAGTGTTCCTCCCAGAGTCTAAGGAGAAACAGACTGAACCTTTTCCTTGCAAAAGGCCACTTCAAGGAAAACAAATCACTTTTCCCATTTAATAGAGGACTCTGTGATGAAAGTTTTAGGGCAAATTCAGATTAATTCCTTGAAAACTTTGGAACTGCTAAAAAGCCAAGCAGGTGTTAACCAGAGAACCCAGATCCGTGAGCAATTCTGTGGGAATATTTTCTGCAAACCTGATAAAACCTGATTCTCATTTAGTTTCATAGCTGAGGTTTATTTTATCCCATATTCTTTTACAACCCCCTCTCCTATGTGAATAGAAATAATAATGTTTGGTTTGTAGGTGGTATTTATAAGGCATTTGAGCTTCATTTAAACAGCAGCTGTAATCCAAAGGGTTCATTAGTTTAGTGCAGATCTCCTTTTTCTCCATTTATTCACATGGATACAGCATCAGAAAAAAAGACTGCAGGAGTTTTGCAAGTAGCTTATTATATCAAGGCCCATAAACATAAATTGTGTGTCTGAATGTGGATGTGGAAATCCATAAACCTTAAACCTTCTGTTTGTGTTAACAGAGCTTTTCTGCTGTTTTGCCATTTACAACAATGTAACCACTCAGTCAAAAGGTTCATATCTTTGAAACGGTGGATAATTCTCAACTTTTTTTTTCCTTTGTGCTGTAGAAAAATGGTTAATGGGCAATTCATGAACAACAGCAACAACTTTTGCCAAGTATTTATGGGAAGTTGCTTGCATTTTTAAATCAAAAGAGTGACTCCATACTTATATAATGGCCCAAGAGGATCATCCTTTAGTGGTTAGAAACCACTCTCTTCTCGGTGAATATTCACAATATATCATGCTTGGGAATGCACACTCTAACCCTGCTGGAGGAAATGCTAGCAGGTGTAAAGCCACATTTCTTCCTTCATGCTTTTGGTGTAGCGCTTTGGGGAAGATTTATTCCTTCCCTGGGGAGCAGGGGATGCCTTCAGGAGCTGTAAATACCTGACAAACAATGTGGGGAAGCTGCTCTCCTGCTAAAACATCTGGGAGAAGGGTTCTGTGATTAAGATGCAGATCTGATGTGCAGTGAAATCTGTTCTTTGTCACATTTGCAGCTTGTAAGGTTCTCGCTGCTGTCACTGAAAGCTTAATGATACTTGACACACGGTGGCATATTTATGTCTTGGTTAGAAGGGTCCTGAGAAGCCTATAAAATCCCATTTAACCAACACAAAGAATGTGTTTTCTTGGCTCAGTTATTAGAAGAATTTGTTCTGCACACAAATATACACAGTTATGTAATGTTTGAAGCCTTCCTCCAGGTGTTTTGTGTTTTCTTCCCCTTTTAATTCACGACACCTGCTGTGAAAACATCTTTCTTTTTACAACAGCAAGAAATGTAGGCAAGGAATACATATCTGTGTTACTTACAGGGGACAGGGTGACAACATTAGCCAGAGAAAGTGCCTGCCATGTGGGTAATTAATTGTATCAGTTACCTACAACCACTGTGATTTGTTTGTTGTCTCTGGCATCCATAATGAGCGAGTCCACTGACAGCTCTGAGAGCTCCCTCTGAGAAATCCATGCCCAGTCCCAGTGCCAGGCATGCCAGGGATGGGGAGAACAGACTGGCATTATGCAGGGCTTGGCTGCTCTGCTGCCACAGCCCAGGGCAGAGCTGTGGGGCTGGGGGGTCACCCCAAGGCTTCCCACGGGGCTGAGGCGCCTGACAGCGCTCAGGAGAGATCTGGGTTTGGAAATTGGAAAAAAATTCACCCTGAAAAGTCACTGCTGGGGGAAGGAGAGCTCCCTTCCCTTCTGGGGGTGCCTGTGTGAGCCACACAGCACAGACCCCTCCTGCCAGCCCTGTGGAGCTGCCTGGGTGCTCCCACCTGGGAATGGGGCACAGCACCTGCCCTGGGAGCACAGGCAGGCTCCAGTCCTGCCTCCTCTGGGCTCCCAGGAGGGTCCTCACCCCTCTCTGACTGGGCAAGCAGAGAGGAAATGAAACATCCCATCCCAAAGGGATGTCAGCCACAGAGCCTTGCACATCATTCCCTTTATGTTTTTCCAGTGGTTTGGGGCTGTTGTAAACACTGGAAATTGCTGTTACAACGGGTTCCTCCATTCTGCAGGTCTGTCCTTGCACAAAGCCCAGCTGGGTGACACAGCAGAGCCCCAGCGTGCTCCTGCCTGCTGGGTTTGGAGGGAACTGGTGTTATTTATTGGTTCTCCCATTTTTTCCCCGTATCTCTGTAGGTGACAGAGCTGCCAAAGAGATCCAAGACAATCTCCAACAGATGCAGGTCTCAAAACCATCCCAAAAATAGCACACAACAATTCCAAGCTGAACTAAGAACAGCCCAAACTTCCCCCCCAGCACATCCCCTGCAACCATTGCTGCAAATTATTCTCTCCATTCCCATCCCCACGTGAGCATTGCTGGGTTGGTGGGACATAAACTCACAGCTTCACCCCTGCTGTGAAGCACCAAAACCAACCTGGCAGGGACCAAAGATGAGGGAATTGTAAATAATATCAGGGGCAGCTGGGACCCAGCCTCGGGGCTGCCAAGTCCTGCTTCCCTCGACCTCGGTCAAAGCTGTGGCTCAGCTGTTCAGTGGCTCCAGCTGGTTCTCCTCTCTTTCCTGGGAGAAATTTCCCTATTTAGTTCCATTTTTCCTGGCATTTCATGACAAAGCTCTCCACTTCAGAGCCACAGCCCTCCCAGCACAGCTGGACTACAACAACAGTGTGAAAGGAATAATGAGAGTTTTTTCAAACCAGCAAATTTGAAGGAATTTCATTAGAATTTATGTTCTCATGTCTCACAGGTCCTTTTGAAAATTGCTTCAATTTAAGGTGAAATTAATCTTTCCTAAATATCCATCATGAGGAGCAATACATCTCAGCTATGATACAATGAAATGTCCTTTGAGAAGCATTAACTTAAAGTAAATTCTGATTTACTCAGGATCAGAGCATGGACATGAAGGTTTGGAGATGGAGAGAAAATGTGGGAAGCTCATTATTCAGGTCCTTCAGTTGTGTGAATCGGAAAATTAATTATGAAATTTCATTTCTGATTAACAAAGAAGAGCTAACTGTTTTAACATATGGTGCCAGATGTTATTGAAGGGAAAAAAAGAGAACTGAACTAAAGCTTCTGTTATTTCTCCGAATATGTTACTCTTTTCTCCTGAACTCTTAATTAATTCAGACAACAATTTTTAAAAATAATTATTTTTTTAAAGCATCTTTTGAAGAGACTCCTAGTCCAAGATAAAGCTGTCAATCTTCTCGTGAGGAGGAGGAAAATGCTCAGATCTGGATTTCTGAACTGCATGGTTCCACAGCTGGAAATGACAACGTGCAGAGCAGAAGTGACTTCTTATCACTTAGATTCTTGGAGTGAGTCCAAAAGAGATCTTTGCTCAAAGCTAAAACTCCTTTCTCATTCCCTTTTTTTCCCCCCCAGCAAATTTGGCAGCAGCAACTTTTGATTTGAACCAAGAAAACTTTCCCTAAAGAGAATTTTGTTTTATATCACTTAGTGAATAATAACAGTGTTCACGTTAAAGGCACAGACTTCTTCTGCAACGAGTTTTATTCAGTTTTTATGAACTTGCTGTGGGTTCACTGCCTGTTTTTTGCTCTGGCTATTGGTTTATATTTGGTCCAGCTGCCCTGGAGCAATCTCCACCTAAAAGGAAGCAGCAGGGAAAGAGAGAGAAACGATGTAGAAAAAGTTGAAGCCAGACTGAGAAACAAAAGAGTAACAAGAGCATTCAGGTGTTTCTGGGGAGGTCAGCAGGGACATGACACAGATTTCTCCCAGGTAACCAAGCTGAGCAATATTCAAAGGTCTTTTTGACCCGGGGAAATCCTTTGTGGTGTAAAGAAAATTCCTCTGCTCTGGTGGAAGGTTCTCATCGGATGAAGGATGAGATTGCTGTCACACAGAATTGTCTGGTGGTGGTGATGGCTGTGTCTGCTGCCCAGCTGGACACGTGGCCCAGCTCCTCCCGACACAAAAAGAGGATTCTGAAGGAACTGAATGTGTTATCCTGCCAACAGCATCCCATTGTTTCACATTGGGATGTGCCTCCTCTGGAAATTCCTCAAGTTTCAAGCCTGTTGCTATAACGACTGTGCAACCCTGCAAGAGAAGCAGAAAACTTCTAACCAGGAATTCTGGAAGTCCACCCCACTTTACATAACCCTTCAACTTCATTCTGGGATTTCTTGGAAAGGAAGGACATGTAACATATCCAGAGGTTAAAATGGCATCCTGCTCCCTTCCATGTATTTTGGGTAAATTAAATTCTCAGCAAACATCAAACCAGTGGGTGCCATTTTCCAGGAGAGAGATGCTGGGAATTCAGGAATATTTGCAGCTTGCACACACAAACTCACCCTGCTTTATTCCCAAAGTGGTCGTGACTAGAAGCCAGCATTCAATGATTGTAATTTCACAGAGCACTTGCACAAGAGAATTTGACAATTCCATCTCACAACTTTTCCCCTGTATTGTTTGGATAATTACATTGTCAAAAATTACTTATCATACATTTAGCACTTAATACCCATTTATTATGAGTTCATGTAACTGCTATTTAAAGAATAATACATGCTCACTCCTTTCTACGCCATTTGATGCCACTTTGATTCTGTAATTGCTGGTTTCCTAGGATATTATGCCACAAAACCTGAAGAAATAATTGGTTGTTTCATTCCAGACAATACGTTCTGGAGTTGCACAGAGTTTTTAACTGGCAGATTTGTAACAGTGCAAGGGAGACGTGAAGGGAGTGAATGCCAGCCATGGAATGGGATTGCACTAGGCAGCTCCAGGAGGTGCTGCTCCCTTTGTTCAAAGGAAAATTATTCCTTCTGCAAATGCTGGGACTTTTATGCCTTTGGGGGATGCTCTCTGCAAGACTTTGGCAGCACGGGGTGGAACAAGTCCCAAATGAGATGTGAAATTGAGGTGACTAAAAAACCCCAGCTCTTTCACTGCTCAGCTATAATTATTTCTTGTTTGCAGAGCACACGCTGAAATCTGCAGGAATAACTGCTGGGTTTGTGGGGGATTGTTTTTGTACGTGTGTGAAAGCAAAATGAAGGAGTATCTTGCAAGTATATTTAAAAAGCACTATTTTAGCTGAACTTTTGTTGCTTGTTAACTCTGTTAGCAAGTGGTGGTAAAATACTAATACATGTTCTTTTTCAGCATCATCATAATCTACATTTATTTTACAGCAAATCCTGTTGTTTGACTAGAAAATGTTGCTACTTTTATCTGGTTTTACATTGTTTATAAACTTTTATAAACTTTTTAAAATTGTTTATAAACAGTTGAAGTTACTGTCACTTTCCCTGGTGGTACCACACAATTGGTGCACACAGTTTTCCCAGGCTGTAAATAACTGGGCTGAAATTTGTCACAACTTCCAGATTGGTGGGTAAGTGAGCAGTTAAAAGATTATTTTTGTGGCCACTTTTATTTTGGACGAAAAAGCCCATGGCAGGAACTGTCACCCTTTGAGCAGCTTTATGCGCTTGGCTTCTTTAGGAAAGCATCAAAATGAGGAGGTGGAGCAGACACCACTCCATGTTTTAACTTATTAATCAATTCTCAGGGTGACCAGAAAGTGACTCATCATCAAATCCATTCTCTGATGACGGCCAGACAAACCCAAACAAGACATGAAAGTTGTAATTCAAGTTTTAGAACAGACTATTGAGCTTTATGGTGGTTTAATTAAACACAGCAGGGCTCCCACCGTCATCTTAATTAAAAGAAACTTTCTCACTGTATTCAACAAAAAGTAAATGACAGAAGCAAATAAAGCAGAGGCTCTGTAACGTGAGTTGCAGTGTTCTCAGGACCTGCCAACAAAGTTTATTGCTTTTATAGCCTACAAATTATGTACCTTGGGAGGACCTGGGAGAGATCAAGCATAAAATATGAAATAAAATCCAGCCTTCGTCAGCAAAGCCCAGCCCAACCTTTTGCTTCTTTTCAGTGCCTGTGCTACCATAGCAAGGAAGGTCTGGCTACACCTGAGGAAGGTGTTTAAGGGCAGGGTGAAGGCTCAGAGCCCTGCATGATGTGTACAACAACCACCAAGAGCTGCTCACAGTTCATATCAAGCCTTCAGCTCAGCTTTTGGGTGCTAGAAAGGCTGTAAGTGTGGCTGCCCATCCCAAAAAGGCTCCAGGCAGGTGGTCCAGCTGCAGAATTTGGGTTGGATGCTTCAGACCCATTTCCAAATGTCTGTTTGTGGGTCATCTCCACATCACAACAAATCTTACGACAAAGCAAACTAAATCTAAAGCCATGCCTGTGCTTCGAGGGTGTAAAATGCTCCTGCATGCTGTGCCTGTGATCTGAAAAGTAAAAGCTCATGCTGGACCCAGCACCCCGTGGTGATGCTCTGCTGTTTATGACCCAGCCAAAACAAAGCTGAATTCCTTCAGCCCGCATTCAGCAGTTTGCTCTGTGAAACGCTGATGGCAAAGATGCCTTTATCAGCTGTGTGGTGCTTCAGATTGCAGGTGTGAGCTGGATCATCAGCAGAGACAATTTCTACAAGCAGCATTTCCTTTTTTCTAAAAGATGTGGCAGATTGCTGATGGTTTTCAAGTTCACTCGTGTTTGCCTTCTTTGACACACATGCACAAAGAAGATGCTTCTAGAAAACAAAAGAGAATCAAAAGTGTTAGAGAGAGATAAACAGAGTTGGTGCTAACTGAAAAATCCTCATCTGAGCCTGCAGGATTCTCCAGGTTCAGGTTTGATAAAATATATGAAACATTTCCTTTTCAAGAACTCCTGCCTTAAATGTAAGAAGGGACCCTGTAGATTAAAAAATAAATTTCTGGACAACTCTTTAATCCAAGTGTAATTGTAATTTAATTGTAAATGTGAAGCAGAATGAGAGACTGAGTCTGCTGAACCAGAAGGCCAAGAGCAATTGCAGGTTGTGTACTGTGTTTCTCTTTAAAAAAATAAAATAAAAGCTTGTTCTTTTCAGCCTTCTCTTCCTCAGGCAAAAAGAGCTAATTAATAAACTCCAACCTCTCACCATTGTGGTTCTGTGCTGTTAATGATGAAAAATCAGAAAAGACCCCAGCACTCCCAGGGGAGAGCAGGTGGGCAAAAGGAAAATTCTAGGAATGAAAGGGCTGTTGGGCAGCCACTGTTTAAAGAGGGAAAGCTGGGTGGCTCTGGGTGCTGCAGCTGAAAGGACCAGCAGGGCTCTGCTGCCTCTGAGCACAATGAACCAGGAGGGAAATACCAGCCTGGAACATGTTAGGAACTGAGGGAAAGGTCTTTGTTTGCTCTTTCAGCTGGTGATTTAAGCCTTGACTTTGAAAGCAGAGTCCAAAACAAGCCTGCAGCAGAGGCTGCCCTCGTTTTTCTTACTTCTTTTCTTATTCCTATTTATTTTCTTTATTATTCTTTTCTGGTTTAATGGTAATGAGTTTATTTTTGGCCGGGGGAATGGATCTGCCTGCACAAACCTCCCTTCTAGAAATGTAAAGGTGAAGCTGGTGTTGAGCAAAACAGGAGGAGAGGGATGGATTCCATGGGGGCTGGGGGCTGCTCTGTCCCCCAGCACGGGTGGGAAGAAGGAGGGAATGTCCCCAGTCAGCTTTCCCTGGGCTCAACACCCAAAGCCAAAACTGTGGAGGCTTAAACTCCTGGACTTTGAGCCTTTAGGGTGAACAGGGAGGATCTTCAAAGCCTTATGGAGGAAAAACTTGGTGGCATCTGGTTTTGTCAGCATAGAAAGTGAATTAGTGTTTAAAGAGTGTAAAATCAGCCTCAAGTCATGCACAGAACTCCCATCCCCCCTTAAACCCCCCTCACTCCAGCGATTTCTGGGGAAGCACAGTCTGGAGACATTGTTATTTTTATATTAAGGATTTTTAGGGCTGTGTACCAGGTTCATTGACCTCCTGGTGCAGAGGTAGCACAGCTGAGCATCCAAACTGGCATTTTCACACCACAAAGGGAATTTTTCAGGTTGAAAAATAACTCAGCTTCTCTTCTCACAGGACCTCCCAAGTTTCTAATGCTGAGTTTTACTCGACAGTGAAATAAATTTAAATGAGAAGTGGTGGGACTGGCCTAAAAGCAGAAACTATAGCCTTGTGGCAGTATAAATTCACTTCTCCAGGTGTGGTAAAGCTCTCTCCTTGATGCCTTTCTCTCTCAGACATCCCCTGATGGCTCAGCATCACTTTTTTGCTCGTGGTGACTCATTTGGGAGGTATTTTTGTTGCCTGGCATTTGCATTTTCTGTCACCTGTTCCTTTATGTGTTCTGAACACGTCCAACCCGATTCCCTCTGCAATGAGGAGAGACACAGTTTACAAAATATCTGTACAGTAGCTGCCATGAAAAGGCATTTTGCAAGCCAGGGATTCAGGCCTGTTTAAACCCAAAATAAAGCAGCCACCTAAAAGAACTCAGTCCCACCATGCAGCTGATTGAAGAGAGGATTTGGTGAAGTCCAGACTCAGCCTGGCACTGCAGTTTCTATGGATGTTTTTGAATCATTAAAGACCCCCAAGATCATTGGATCCAACCCTTGAACTTTTACATCACTGGAAAATTGCCATCGTGGAGCAAAGCTTGATTTCAGTTAATCCAAGATCCAAACAAGTGCTTTAAATCAGATTTCAATTCCAACAACATAAACATGGGTTCAATCAATTAATAAAAACAGCAATTTTGATGTAGGCATTGTTTTCTCTGAAAACAGAATTTGGCAGTGAAAAGATTTTATTTGTCTCTTATATGAACCATCTGAAGCTCCTGGATTTTTCAGGATTTCCTTTGATGTCCTTTAAGATGATTTATCATAAGGTTTGCTTCCTTTTTTTCCCCGTCTTCTCCTCTGTCCTTGGATATGTTATTTCCTGTCCTTGATGGATCCTGGAAATATGGAGGAAAGAATACAGAAATGCAAATAACTGGAGAGTGTCAAGGTTGGCAAAATATATTCAAGAGAAGCCAGATATCTTGTCTGTCTCTGTGAATATTATTTGCATTTTGTTCTTTGCAAGAAAGGCAATTTTTGGTGTGTGATACTCCTATATAGACCCAGCACAGGAGAATCAATTTCTCAATTTCTTAGCTATTTTTCCAACTAATTTAATCTCTGTTCATCAGTTAATCCACTGAGATTTCTTTCTAAACAATATTGATGTCTGGAAAAGTATTGGTTTCATTACTTGCTGTAATGGAATTGCACACTGCTTTTTGTGCATTTAAAGCTGTAAATTACAGAAATAACACTTGACATCTGCAGAGGCGACTCAATTCTGCTAAAGCTTTTGGATCTTTAAAATGCATTCCTGTAGCCATTGGCCCCTACACTTACAGTAATTTGGGGGAAAAAATACTATCATAAATCTCCAGGACGGGCTTGTACTTCTGCAAAATGATTTTCATTATTTTCAAGGAGTAATTCCACACTCTGGCTATTGGGTTCATCTCCAATTCCCTGTAAATGTTTTTTCTCTCTGCACTGCAGATCCCACTGAGTCCATCAGCTCCAGGACCCAGTGGAGACTACCCAGTCCTTTATTCTTCCAAACCTTCCTCAGAGAAGTCCCTTTTGATCTTTACAGCTTCACCCATAAATATTTCCATGATCCATAAATATTTCCATATGATCCTTCAAGGTTTCAGGAGCTTTGGATGGGGCCAAGCACTGGTAAGGAATTCCTTCCTTGCTGCCTCTGCTGTGGTAAGAAAAACCCTCTCCTTGGCCTATGAGGAGGTGAAAATCCTCCCTTTGCCAGAAGGGAATCCCTTAAAATACAGCAAAATATTAATGTAGGAAACATCTACAAGAGCAGGTAGTGACAGGACAAGGGGGAATGAGTTCAAACTGAAAGAGAGCAGAATTAAATTAGATATTAGGAAAAAAAAAATCTTTACTGGGAGGGTGGTGAGGCACTGGAATGGCTTTTGCAGAGAAGCTGTGGCTGCCCCTGGATCCCTGGCAGTGCCCAAGGCCAGGCTGGGCAGGGCTGGGAGCACCTGGGACAGAGGGAGGTGTCCCTGCCATGGCAGGGGTGGAATGAGATGAGCTTTGAGGTTCCTTCCAACCCAAACCATTTTGTGATTCTATAATTTATCACCCATCACACAGAGCTGGGAATTTCCCTTAATGACTCAATATGGCATTGAATAATATCTGTGATTATTTATATATATATATATATATATGTGTGTGTGTGTGTGTGTGTGTATGTATGTATATATGTATATCTATATAAAAAATTAGTATTATACATTATAATAGATTATTATCTGTTATTATCTATTATGTTTTATATAATTAGCATAAACTTATTATATTCAGGAGTCATGCATCCATTACACCTTCTTAATGTACATCAGTCCATTCATCAATATTTCATGTACAATCGATTGTAGAACTCATAGCAGAAACAGGAAATTCAGATTATGATCTTCAACATGTTTAATCCACACACCCAGAGAACACTTTTTTTTTTCCAGCTGTGTGCTTTGCTCTCTTATTTGTTGACTGGGGTGGATTTTCTGAGGAGAGCATTTTTAACACATAACCAGAGATGTTTCTTTTTCTAAGATATTTAGCAGGGTTTGGCTGTGATTAAAATACTCCAGTGGAAATGGGTTGTTAGGAACAAGAAGAGACACTTTTAATGCATATTTAAAGCTTGCAATTAAACAAACAAGCAAAAAAAAGAGTAATATGCCAATGCATTTCCTCATTGACCTGGGTAATAAAAGACTTTAAAATGTTCATGAGGGTAAAAATAGTGGAAATTCAGTTTTTCTCTCAGTCAGCACACAGCAGTGGCCCATGAACTTCTGTACATCAGTTCCTCACTGACAGCACTGAGAAAATCATGCAGCAGGATTTTATTTACTCCAAACTACATAAAATGGAACAACTCATTTCCATTATAAAAGAGGATCCAAGACATTAGGAAAGCCAGAATGTTGCAAATCACAGCGTTGAAGGAAAACAAAGCTCTTCATTTTCAGCCAAAAGCACACAGATTGTTGGATGTAGCTAATTACAATTTATTAATTTTCTTAATGTTTTTGCACTGTTGTTTTCCACTAATGAGGGATATAATGATCTGCCTTTGAAATAGAAAGATAAGAATTTGTATTCCTTATGCATGTCTACAAATCCCAACCTTGACAGCAAAGGCATTGTATTTCTTATGAAATAACACCACTTTGGATTTTTTAGAAAATAACAATTATTCAGTTATCTTCAGAACTGAACACATTAATCCATTTCCTCTTATCTCCTCTATTTAAGACTGTGCTGATTGATTTCTAAATATTTTTGGGAGGTTAATCTGTCATAAAAAGTTTAGGTGACAGACTTGAGTGAAAAATCCTCCCTGCTGCATGGGAAAAGATAAAAATTAAAAGGAATAAGAACAGAAGACCTAAGATGCTCTCCAGCTGTTGGGAGCAGCAGAACCTTGACAAGTAGAGCAAACAGGATTTCTTATTTCAGCAAAGGATTGTGAGAGTATCGTGCAGCCAATGAGGGAGCCCCTTTTGCACTCTAAAGGGGCAAAAAATAAGTAGATTATGCACCTCTGCCTTTGAAAGAAGAGGGAAAAGTCCCTTTAGATCCACCCTGTGGGCTTTACTTATTCAATACATTGATTTTTCTCAGCTTTTGTAATTGGACACAGAGCTCAGAGAGGAATCCAAGCAATGAAATCTGCAAAAACTTGGAGTGGTCTTTGAAACAGGAATAAGGAAGAGTTTTCTCCCTTATTTTTGGGAGAAAAAAATAAAGAATTTTGGGATCTCATAAAGAACTCAACATTTTCAGCCATGCACAGAGCACAGGGGGTGAATCCTCATTTATATGGGAGTTACTGCGCTGTGCCTCCGGTTTTTTATTAGAAATTTCTCTGGTAATTTTGTGTTCTCCTGTAGCAGGTAAAAGTCTGACTGTGACTTTTTATTGATTTGTACTTCCCCAGCTGAACAAAGCCATGGGGAACTCAGGGATGGCAAGGAAAAGCTGGCAGTGGATAAATGAGGAAGTTTTGCAATATTCCCCACGCTCCCCTCCTCAGGGCACTGAAGAGTTTCACAGGGAGTCTTGCTCAGCTTCTTTCACCCAGAAATTGATCCCTAATGGAGAGGTCACAGTGGCAAATATCAGTGAAAGAGAAAATATTGAGAGAAATCATCGAGATCTTAGCAGGGGGTTGTGACTCAGGGATGGGATTGAAAGACTTTTTCCAGATTGGGAGAGAGGAAAAAACCCACAGGAATAGAAATTTGTCTTTTGGTAACTGTGCCATTGCAAGATTATTTAAATGTAATGTAAGAATGTTAATTAATAATATAAATAAGCATTGATTAATATTTGAAAACCTGTACTTGACATGCAATTAACACAAATTGCACAGGCAATTATATGGGGAGTCAAATTATTTAGCAATTTTAAAGCTATTTATCTTCTATGCTAGACTTCTCTCTGAATAATTAAGCCAAATTATGGTAGACTGTTTCATTTATATTAACTTAATATTTGCTTGCTAATATAGTAACAATTACAGTCAAGGTAGCTCCAGTCCCAAGTGAGTCAGGGCTAATGCTAAAATGGAATTCCATAGCTGCAGATTTTGGGGAGCTCAGCACATCCTGAGTGCAGCTTGGATGGAATCACACCAGCACTGAGCTCTGCAATGAGAATTGATTTACCCCCCGAGCTCTGGGCTCTTTCCTTTTATCATGGCACATCTATTTTTGATGGCTTTTTTGGCTGTTCTGTTATTTTTTTCTCTGATCCTTGCTGGGGATTTCAGTCCCGGTTTGCACATCTCCTCCTGAGAGCTGCAGCCAAGAGGCTGCTCCTGCATCTGGGGCCTCACCTCAGCTCAGGGGCCACAAATCAAAGTCACAGCTTGTGGCACCCAGCATGGGCAGACACCTCTGCAGCACCTGGAAATCCACAGCCCGTCCCTCTGCTGTGTCCAGCCTGAAAAACCTGTGTGTGAGGGGACATGTGTGCTGGAACTGAGACCTGCTGGTCTGGAGGTGCTGGAACCAGCATCTGCTGGGTCTGGAGATGCTGGAACCAGGATCTGCTGGGTTTGGAGATGTTGGAATCAGAATCTGCTGGTCTGGAGATGCTGGAACCAGGATCTGCTGGGTCTGGAGATGTTGGAATCAAGAGCTGCTGGGTCTGGAGATGCTGGAACCAGGATCTGCTGGGTTTGGAGATGTTGGAACCAGGATCTGCTGGTCTGGAGATGTTGGAATCAGGATCTGCTGGTCTGGAGTCATTGGAACCAGGATCTGCTGGGTCTGGAGAAGCTGGAACCAGGATCTGCTGGTCTGGAGATGCTGGAATCAGGATCTGCTGGGTCTGAGAACACTGGAACCAGGATCTGCTGGTCTGGAGGCATTGCAACCAGCATCTGCTGGTCTGGAGATGTTGGAACCAGGATCTGGAGACACTGGGACAGCTCAGAACAGAGCCACAGACTGGCCCACAGAGCCCTGAGCTCGAGCTGACCCTGTCTCAGTGCTGCACATTGAACAGGCACTTCAACACTGCAGATTCCAGACCCAGAACCCTTGGAAAGTTTTGTGTCCCCAGCTCCCCGTGCTTGGACAAGAGCTGCAGTGCCAGAGACAGATCTGCTGTCCCTGGGGCTTGGGGAACCTCGTGGCCTCAGCTCAGGATGGTTTTTCTGTGTGGTTACTCCACCAGTGCTCAAGAGTGAAGTTCAGCAAGTCCTCAAGAACTTTCTAGATGAAAACCTTTGCTTCAGGGATATTGCTCTTTAATATTAATGGATTTAATATTTAATATTATTGTATTTAATATTCTATGTAATAATTGATATTAATCATAAAGGTAGCAAAGGGAAAAGCAGCTCAGGCAGAGCTGCTGGGTTCTGGTCCTTTTTCTTTGCACTCTCTGAAACTCTTTTGTTACTCACTGATTCACACTGAACTTCTTACACATGTAAAGCTCCAGGCAAACATAATTAAAGGAATTATCTCACATCACAAAAGGTTTAAGTTCCCACTGAAATTTTGAGGCAATTTAGCTGTATGCTTTTTTTCAAAACATTTCTAACACGAAAGGAACATCAATGCTTGTCTCCTTTTAAGAATAGGGGAGAAAAAAATCTGTTAGAGGTAGGGAAAGATGCTTGGGATTTGCTTCAGTTAGCAGGTTTCAGGCTGCTTTTTGGATCTCGTGCTCTGCTCAGTGGATTTGGAAAAGCTTTGGTTATTCAAAAAGGTTTCACAGAGGATGATCCGGAAAAGTACACTTGGATTCTGCACAGCACTCTGTGTCGGAGATCTTTCTGGGGGGGACCATGCCTCTGTGGAAAAGGTCTGAGGTTTAACAGCCTCCAGGGTGGCTGAAGATATCACAATTAGATGATCTTTTCCAGCCTGGTTTTCCCATGACTCCAGAATTCTGTGTATATTTGTTTTCAGTGAAAGCTGCTTCTGGCACTTTTGTCTGGAGGGTTTTCTTTCATGTGTGCCATTAGCAGAGCTTCCTCTGAATTTTAAATCACCCCTAACATTTATCAGCTTCCTCATTAGAAGTGTGCAGTGGTTTTTGTTGTGGAGGGAAACTTTGTCATGTTTTCATTCTGATTAAATTGTTTATTTCAGTTTCTCTGAGGGTTGTTCTGCAAAATTCCTATGTCCAGACACTGATCTCTAATTTATTTATTCATCCAAACTTTTCACTGTAAATTGTGTTTCACATCCTTCTTCCTCTCCCTCCTGACAGCAATGCAGTGGTCATTGCACAATTTGGGAATACTGTACTAAACCAGCTCTTCTGGGAATATTGTACTAAACCAATTTTTGTGGGAATATTGTACTAAACCAATCTTCCTGCTGGTTCCTTTGCCTTCATCCTCCTTCCCTTGAATTACACCACAGAATCAGTGAGGGTGGGAAAGGGTGTGCACATCCAGCATTAGCTTCACCTTTTTTAAGTAACACTTAAGTTCAATAAATCATTTCTGATTTGCAGCTTTTCCTGCACCTCTCCAGGCTTATTTTCACTGCTGCAGTGTCAGAGGTCAGAAGGGTGGCTCGACAGAGAACAGCACCAGGGACAAAATCCAGCCTTGGCTTTTCCAGCCCAGTGGTTTGGCTTGGGAAGGGCAATGTGAAGTGATGGATCTGTGTTGTACCCTCACACAAACACACCAAGAAAACCTGCTGAGGGTTTATATTTATTAGAAATCTCTAGTGTGGATCATTCTCTGATCATTTTTTAGTTCAAGAAATATTTGAGTGAGCCAAGATCCACTTTTAGGCATCCAAAAGCTTCATTTCCAGGGAAATTTGTTCCTCTTTGGGCCATTTTATGAATCACTTAATGTTATTTGCCTGCCCTTTTGTTTTGCAGCCCAAGCATTTTTGCCCATTTTTTCTGCAGTCCAGCTGCTACATTTGCAGCACCACCAGACACAAATGGCTAAATTAGAATTTAGACTCCAAATCGAAGCGGAAGAAGCCTCAGCTTTAATCCCCCCATCCCTGCAGTGGGAAAAGCCTGAACTGCTTTTAGCCAGAGCCCCTCTGCACACACTCAGAGCAGGGTTTGCAGGGCTCTGAGTGTCACAGCTGATTTCTCGCTGCTCCCCACGAGCAGAGCTCTGCTCTTCCATCACCCCGTGCTGCTCTCAGGAGCGAGGAGCAAGGACCAAGGGCACCTTCCCAGCACAGCCAGCCAGGCTGGTGCCATCTGTACCCCCATCCCCAGCCTCTGCTCGGGCACCACTTCACAGCAAAACGCTGTAAAATATTGAAAACATCCCCACGTGTCCTGCCGGCCGCGCTGCTTCCAGACACGAACCCAAGCGAAGCAGAGACTTGGATGAACAGCGCCGGAGCTCAGCTATATTTAGGTTTCAGCATGTTCACGTTTCTATTTGTTGCACAGCCCTGAGGAATTCTTGGGAGAGCTTTTCTGGCATTTCTGTTGCCAGGGAAACGCCTCATCGTGTGTGTCCTGAATCCCCACCAAGCTCCAGCTCCGCTGGCAGACGGAGAAATCCGTGTTGTGTTCAACGAGGCAGGGACACGACAAAGAAAGATCTTTCCAGGCAGGGAGGTAAACACGAAGGGAGGGAGCTGGGCTTGTGGCATCTCTCCTGGGAGCCCAGATTATCCCACAGATCCGTGCTGGCTGTGCTGGGACAGCCCCAGTGAAGAATTTCAGATCTCTTGTCCTCCCTGTGATGGGACAGCACAACCTCGTCCCATGCTCAATCATCCTTTACGTGAAAACCTTGAGAGAGTTAAAAAACAAACCTAAACTGGCCAGGAGTGAGAGGAGCAAGTTATTTTTTCCCCTCCCCAGAGGCTTTGCTGTATTAAGAAGTCACCATCCTGCCAAGTGACAGTCATGGGAAGTGACAACTCTTGGGAAGATTGAAGCATCTGCCTCAGCCTCTCCGTGCCCCCTCTCTGCCGACGTGACATGATCAGAGCAGAAGTTTGGACTGAATCTTTCACAGTCTGTTAGCCCAGGCAGGGATGCCTCATGGAGGGTTTGGTTTTTTTTATTTTTTTTATTTTTATTTTTTTTTTTTGGGGGGAGGATTCCACACAAGGTCAGCTCAGGGACCAGGCAGGCAGAGTAGGGAGAGGAAGATGAAAGAATTCATATTTGCATTTTCAAACGTTTTTCCTCACTCCTGAGCAAATGTAGGTCAGCTGCAGGATTCCTTTCCCACAGGGCTGATAGGAGAAGGTTTTTCTCTTGCTGCCTTTCCCCGGTTCACAATCTGTGCAGTTTTTCTGAAAACATCCAGCTGCTTTAAGCTGTCAGTGAGAGGCTCACAGCGAGCTACATTTGGGCAAACTGGGGTATCTCATTATTTCTTTCTGTATTTAGTCACGTTTTCATCCTGTCTTTGCTCTCAGTTTTATCAGATTTCAGTCTTTGGGCATCACAGAGTGCACACCCAAACTCCCACAGAAACCTGTGAAATCGTGGAGATTTTTGCTGGCCTTTAGAATGCTGATTTTTAATCATATTTTTTCCTATTCTTAAGTGCAAATCTTGTGAATTGTCATTAATTTTGGTGAGAATTTTCCTTCAGGGATCCAGTGTCAGTGCACTTCTCTCCCTGAAGGAATAGCTGCTGGACAGCAGCTGAAGTTTTGGCCTTTTGAGAACTTTTTAAAGGGTTCCTTCCTTTCTCATTTCCCCTATCAAAGCCTGTGGTGGTGTCCAACAGGAGAGCCCATGATGAAATATCCTTTATGCCGACAGAAACAATTTGTGTTTCCTAAGTTTGGCTTGAGATCCTAGCTTGAAATGCTTCTTTTCACACCCAGGAGTCAATTCAATACATTGGTCAGGTTTGTGTTTAAAGGCAGAGACGTTTTTACAATATAGGCACAAAGATCAATGTAAAGTTATTTAGGTAATTGGAAACTTGCAGAAAAATTCATTTAAATTTTCACCCACTGCAATGAAAGCCTGATTCAATTAATGATGAATCCTCTGTGCTTCATCCTTTTAACAAAGAATATTTGAGCAGGTTTCTGCTGCTGAAGGTAAGGAGGATCACACTTTTTAAGAGGATGAGCATTCACTAATTTATATACTGTTTTGTCCTTCAGTTATCTCAACTGAAAAGTGAGCACTCCTTAAAAGTGTTAAAAGCAGAAAAATTAAACATTTATTCATTTTTGTATCTGTTCCTTTACAAACACAGCTTCCACACCTGAAGGAAAACAGGATAAAAAAAAAAAGAGTAAACTTAAAGTGCCAGAAAGCTTTGTAACATTACTTAAGAAATATCCAACAACTAATTCAAAGTTCAGGAGGGGGGAAAGGAAGGTGTTATGTGAGGAAACAGAGGGAACTTCCAGCATAGCACAAAAATTAATGTTTATAATGTCAGCCATGTTTCACAGTGCCCAACCAAGCCACAAAGGATTGTGCCAGGGTTATAAAACAGCTTCATTTGCAAGAAGGACGAAAAAGTGCTTGAAACCTCTGAGAATGCTGCCTCAGACACTCGAGGGTGTGAAAACCAGAGTTTTCCATGGGGGATTCAGAAGGAAAGGGGTTCAGCTGTATCTGGGATTCAGCAATGCTCAGATTGCAGAGACATGAGGCAGCTCCCAAACCCCTTCCCAACCCCTTTCTTCCAGCCACGACCACGCTGGAAGGTGAAACTTGAGAGTATCAGTGCAGGGAACATCGTAGGTTGTCTTTGGTAACAGCATCATAGGGGAACAGCACAGAAATCAGTAGCAATAATTATACATTTCTTCATTTCTTTATCTTTTTTTTTTGTCTTTCAAAGGTCAAAGTTAAAGTCACAGATAGTTTCACAAGGAGACAGAGACGACAATCACTTCTGTGGCTTGAGAAAACATTAATTCTTTCTCTCTTTATGTGTGATTTTATGTGTCTATGCATCTATAATAAATCACATGTACAATTGAGCTTGGAATTAAAAAAAAAAAAAAAAAACACAAACTGATTTCCAAGAAGATCTGGCTGTGGTTTGGGGCAGTGAAATTCTGGATAAACAGCAATCCTGGTTAACATGTGCAGGGATTTCCCTTCATCTCTTCTTTCAGGTAATACAAAGATGAAATCATTTATTCCCAGGAAGTGCAGGTTGTAGATTCCAGAGGAAAAGTGGTTTTATTTCAGCATGAAAGGGGTGGCAGAAAGAATCCTGTGACATGGACAAAATGCAGCATTTTTCAGCTGCGTGTCTTTACATGGAGAAAAATCCCTGTGAGATAAAAAACAAAACTGCTGCTGGTTTCTCTGAAAAATTTAGTCCCCAGACCCCATCAAGAGCCACTCTGTGGTGGGAGGACAAGGATTCTGATGCAGCTGTGGCACTCCAGCTGTCCCCAGTGCTGCTCTGCTTGTCCACTGCAGTTTTGTCCCTCTCAGCATTCATTTTTTAAGGAATTTTGAGTTTCCACCATTGATGCCTGCCTTGCAAGCAGAGCATGAACAGCCCTGCAGGGTGTTGCCCTGTGCTACAAACAGGAGACAGCTTCATCACACTAAGTAAAAATTAATGTTGATTAATTAAACAACAACAAAAAAAGAGATTGAATATTTTTGTAGCTGTCCTATACAATGATAGAAATACATAAATACCTAACCTGACACTGTGCTTCTCTTCTTTGTGTGCTATTAATGTGACATGTAGCAATTTAACATTTAGCACAGCTTTTAATTTTAAAAATCCTGTTAAATAAACTTCTAAAGAAAATGTGATTATATGATATGAGTTTTCAAAATTTTCTGACACCAGAGAGATCAAAAAAGACATTTCAACATCCAGTTTCAATTGTGAGTTGCTGTTAAAACCTATGATTTCAACAACAACAAAAAATCCTCTGAAGAAAGGGGTTTTGGGTGATTTCAAACATTCATTTTTGAGAAGGGATTTTTCAAGCTTCTGAAGTAATACCACCATTAGAATTTTTAATACCACTAATATTTCTGAATTCTGCTACTCCTCAGGATAACATTTTCTACAGAAGCCGCAAATGTGTGGTTTTAATGACAACACCAATAAATTAAAGACCAGAGAGAATCACATTGTCAGAGTCAGGAGAGGTCCAGGTTTTAATTTGCATTCAGGATTTTCATTCAGACTTGCCAAAAATATTTGCAGAGCTTACATCTGTACATTGCCGAGCCCCAAATTTCTAACAAACCAAATAATATGAGGCATTTGAACTTGGGAATTTGGTTCTGTGCTGTTAAAGATTAAAAGACTTCAATAATGCCTTTGCTTGTTCTTTGTGCTGGGCCTGGGCAATAATTCAAACTTTGGGATCTGTACAGGAGGACAACCTTTGGTCCCTGGAAACTCAAGCATAGGCTTGACAGTTTATTGTTATTTATTATTATTATAATCACTGGGAGGATTTCAGGAGGAGAGACTTCACTCATCTTCAAGACAAGCTCTTCTAATATACTTATAATGAAAAAAATTACCAGGTTGCAGAAAACATCATTAATCTTATGTGTATAGCATGGCACTATTTTTTATTTTAATGTTGCAAACACAAATCTCAATTCAACGTGCCTGTTCATTAATTTTTTGACATGGATTGGTTCAAGGTCAGAGAGATCTGGCAGCAAATGAGATTGAAGCTGCCACAGGGAGCAGCTCAAAGGAGCTAAAATCCAGCAGCTCTCGGGGTCAGCACTGAGGAATTCAGGGAATCTGTGTGGAATTCAGCAAAGGGAGCAGGGAGTGAAGCTCCCCTTGGAGGACCTCTGAAGCCTTGAACTCCAGAGGTTTTCTGTCTTTTGAATGCCTTGATGTGGAGTCTGCAATTCCAAATTGTGTCTGCCACCACCGATGGCATTTTCCTGCCACTCCTTCCCAATTTCAGGTGTTTGTGGTGGGCTCTGAGGGGGAGGAAAGCCTGCAGTGGTCTCCACGTGGTGTTCAGTGCACAAATTGTGTTGATGCCAACTCCTAACTAAAATCTGGCTCATCATAATACTTCACAAGTGGATCGAATAACCTTAAAAATTGTCTTTGCTCCTTTGCCTCTTGATTAAATTTTCCTTTGAGATGTTCTGAAATTGGGCCAATTTAGACTTCTACAGCAAAGATAATTCTTACTTTTCAATGTAAAGAGGGTTTCAGGTTTTTTCCACTTTGAGTGCTTGACATACCTAAACTACAACATGATCTTCCAGCTTAATGTTTTTTTGAGATGCTACGCAGTCAGCTGTAGTCTGTAGTCTCAAAGTCACTAAATCTAATTTCAATATCCATTTTCTGCCTTTTCCACTGAGCCTTACTGCCCTCTCCTACCGAGGGTGGATGTGGAGTGGAAGAGAAATATCTGTCTTACCTCACTTTGCAGCTCTCTCCTGATGGCAGCTGAGGTCCCGCTGGAGCCCTGTAAATCAGAATATTCCTCTGTGTGACACACTGCCAGGACACTCTGCATCCTCAGTGACTGGCAGGGAATTCAGGTAGAAAACAGCATTTTTTGTCAGACTTGTCCACAGAAGCCTTTTCAGTTTCCACTGTGCTGAACCTCTCAGGAGGATGGATCCTGCTGGCTTCTGTCACTCAGCCAGGGACCAGCTCTGATGGCTGTGCTTGGATAATGTCACCCACCAAGAGGTGACAGTGGTCAAGAACACATCTGAATGAAGAGAAAAATGATCTTCAAGATATTTTTTAGCATTTGTTCCTTTCAAATTGAGGATGTTGAAGCTCTGAGATGTGTCAGGGAAGATTTTTTTTCATTTTCTTAGGAGACTGAGAGTGTTGTGTGATTTGTGTGCATGTGTGAGGACAGAGGAGAAGAGGGATCTGCCCTTGGGTGCCCGTGACTCGCTTTTATTTCTTTCCCTCAGCTTAAATTAGTGGGGAAACTCCACAACTGCAAACTGAACTGGGCTTTGAAGAGTCATTAATCAGAGATATCCCACCTTGACTCTGAATGGCCAATTTTCCACGGGTTAAAGTAAAATGCTGCTTTTAACCGAGCCCTGGGTGTGCTCAGAGTGGAGCTGAGGGAAGCACAGAACAGCAGCTGCAGGAGCCACCAGGGGTGCAAAGGGCTCTGTCCTTCTTCTGAGGACTTTTATGGGATTTGCAGTTTCTCCTACGTTAAATATGGGTCAAAGCTCCGTGGAAAATGCCAAACTCTGCTTGGGAGCAGCCTTGCTGTTTCCACTCCTTCTGAGTGCTGGGATGTTTCTGACAGTTCAGAAAAACACATGAAAGGGTTCAGTTTGTTCTGCTTTAGAATAAACCTGTTCTTGCCCTTTACCTGCCCTTTGAGTCTCACTTACGACACTGTTCATAATCACTGCTGATTCCTGAAGGTGAAGCTTGTGTTGTGACAGGGTGGTGGCTGCTGTTTATTGAGCACTGAGAATTCCTGGAGTACTCTGGAAACAGAAGAGTGCAGAGCACACAGAGGTGCCCACAGATCTGCTTTAAAATGAAGTTAAAAAGAAGAAAACTCATTAAATCAAGAGCTGCCACTTTGGAGCAAAGCACTTGCTTCAAGCAGGTCACCAACCCCACAGGGGTCAAGTGCTCTGCTGGATCAGAGCTTCAGAAAGTTTCACAGCTGAATTTGTCCTGTGGAGGCTCTTGAGCAAAGAGGGGAAGAGATTTTTAGCAGAAGCTGCTTGGAGAGGGAAGATAAGGCGAGGGATGCAAAGCAAACAAGCTGGAGTCAGGCTGGTGCAGCAGCATCAGAGCAAGGAATTTAACTCTGGTGTGGAAACAAAAACAGGAGAATGAAACATTCCCAGGGTGACAGAGAGGGGAAGCAGCATTTTGAACAAACTGGGCTGACAACACAAAGGGTGAATGGAAGGGTCAGCAGCAAAAGGAAAAAAATCTTTAATTTTTCAAGAACAATGTCGTCACATCCATTGGGATTCTGGCAAAAAGACAAGTTGTGACATCTTCAATCAGTTTTAACCCTGCTCTAACACAGACACAATCAGCACTGAAGCCATACAAATATAAACTTTATCACCACATAAATAAGATCTATTTCTCTGAATTAAAAAAAATTATATGGGAGTGGAATTCCTTATATGAAGAACCAGCTGCTCAGTTAAAAGAATAAAATAACAGACTGTATATATGGAATTAAAATAAATATTGCTGCTTTGTGCATCTGCTTATTTTAGAGTATCAACATCAGCTGAGAAGTTTGTGCTGCAAAATTCCCTTAACTGGCACAGACATTTAAGTGACTGCCCTCTCCCAGCCCCACATTTAGACCCTTTATTGGGAAAACTTCATCATTCTTGCCCAGGTTGCAGTTTAAATGGGCATAGTGAAGAATAATGAGCAGGGGACAGGAAAAGCTGCCAACAGAGTGTGCAGGAACTTTAATGCTAGGAAAGAAAAAAAAAAATCACACCAGGAAGAAAATACATGGATTTATACCTGCTCAACATGGCTGTGAGTGGCTCAAAGCATGCCTGCTGCTATACTATTATTATTATTACTATTATTATAATTATTATTATTGCTGTTGTTGATAATAATATTATTATCATTATTGTTGTTGTCATTATTCGTTTATTGTGCTACCTGCGTCTGCTGTAATTTCCTTGAAGAGAGGGGCACAAATGGGTCTTTTGGGTTGAGGGTTTGGGTGATTTGTTAGGGTTATGGGTTTTTTTTTTTTTAAGTGGGAACAAAATGAGTAATCCAAGTGGAGTTGTTCTGAATTTACTATTTAAGATACTATAAAAGCTGTGTTGCTGCTAAAAAGCCACCCAGAGATGGCTCTAAAGTAACATTTTGGAACATCTCATGAACACTCCCTGACTAACTTGAAGGCACTGATTCAAACTGTGAAGATTAAACAAATTTAGAAATCAGAGCCAAAGTGTCTCTGAAAAAGCCTTTTTTTCTAATTTTTTTTTTTTTATCCCACAATGGAGCCACCAGCAGTGAAACCAGCCAGGACTGAGTGTTGACAGGAAGGTGTCATTCCCAAAACACCTTGGCCATGAAAATCTGGCTGAGGAGAGAAAATCTGGGAGGAGAGAATGCCACTATTTTTATCCTCAGAATGTTTTTTTCTTGATGAATGGAGATTCAGCCATCAGCAGGAAGAAAAGCCAAGCTGAAAAATCCCCTCCTCCTTGGTAACAACAGCTGATGTCCCCACTTGCTTCTTTTACTCCTGGTTTTCACCTGATTTTCACCTGGTTTTCACTCAGTTTTCACTCAGTTTTCACTCTGAAATGGGAGACATGGGTGCTTCAATGTGAGGTGAATTTTGCTCTCCATTTTGAAGTTTTCTAGCAGCATCCTGCTATTAAATTACAAGTTTAGAAGATCAGTTTGGCCAGTTTGAAATGGATCCTTCCACTTTGTTGACCACCAAAATCTCTCAGACTCACACCCTGTTATTTCAGCACCTACCAAGGTTTTGTTCCCCTTGGCTGCTGAATCTCCCAACCCACTGGGCAGCAGCTCCTTTTCATCAGTGGCCAAGAAATTAGATTTTCCACTGATGATATTTCTCTCACCTTTTGCCAGGCCTAGAGTCTCGCCTCATTTCAGAATAAAATTCTGAAATTAATAAAATTAATAAAATCCACAGACTCTTTGTGTTAGAGTGTTTCTAAGATATTTTCCTTTCACATCACAGAAATTACAGCAGGAAATAAAGGGAAAGAACTCAAAAAGGGGCCCAGCAGCAGAGCTGGCAGGTCCAGCTCCCAAAGGAACTCATTTGGCCATATCTGTGATTAAATTACACCTGAAAAATGCACCCCAACAGCCCTGTGCTTCTGCATGCACTGCACTGCACTGGGAATTAGTTTAGCATCAGTTTTTCTTCTGAGGGAGGGATGGTGGGTGGGAAACTGTGGGCAGAGCAATGTGCAGAAGGGAGAAACCAATCTTAAGATTTGAAAGAATAGAAAGAGAGAAGGAAGAAATAAAAAAAATGAGCCAGTAAAAAAAAATAGTGGTATTATAAAATTGCAACAAGGAAAAAAAATTATTGTTTATGGTAAGGAGTTACCCTTTTTCTTTGGGATCTGTGAAAAACTTACTCTATGGTAATTTTCTCCTTTTCCTTTATGTGAAATGTGGATGAAATGCAACTATCCCTGGAAAATAAATGGTCTTAATGTCAATATTGATTACTGGGGAGCTCATCTGTACTCATGCCTTCAGGGGAGCTATCACATAAACTTGCTCTGCACAATTACTTCAGGTAACAAAACGATGTGTGGGTAATGAAAACAAATGTCAGCCCCTTGCCACAGAGTTTCCAGCTGGAAGCACAAATTTCCAGCTGGACAAACCACTGTCAATGCCTTCAGGAGCTTCTTCAAGTGAAATGATGGATCAGGAATTCACTGATCACAGCAGGCAGCTGTGAAGAAAACCCAGGGCAGCTCCTTTTCTTGGGTCAGGTATGAAAAAATGGGATTTTCTGGGCTGAGGATGAACTTTCTCTTCAGCCCCCAGGAGGTTTGGGGACCGCTCTGCTTCCTGGTGATGCTAAGCACATGCACCACACACTCTGCATCTCTCAGCATGGACCTGCTCATGGGAGAAATGTGATTATCCCTGGGTTAAGTGTAAAGATAAGAATGTAACTGGATTTGAAGTGAAGCAGCAGCTTTGACCAAATCAAAGATTGGCTCTACAAGGGTGAGGATGCTCAGCTGGAGCACTCAGTGGGAGCAGGAAGGAGCTGATGATTCCTGTGCACTGTCCTGGAGGATATTTGCAGCAAAGTGAACAGCTTGGCTCCAAATAAAACCCATTTACTCTGGCAATACACAGCAACAGTGAGCTGAGGTTTTTTGATTTCCAATAATACAACTCTCCAATACATCAGGCCCTCGGCAGCAGTTTTTATTTTCTAATTGGCAATTCAGTGCTGGTGTGTGTGGGCTCAGGGCAAGCACATAACAATGGCAATGGAAGTTGGAGGTTTTATTCTGTCCCGGCCACACCTGTGGGTGTTTTCAACAAAACAAGATGCAATTCTTTGTGGTGGAGCTTTCCCCAGGACAGCAGCTGGGGGTCAGCATCACACACAGAGCTAAAGGCTGTTTGTGGCTTTAACAAGTAGCAATCACTGCTGTATTTTGGATATAACACCTGCATCCATGGATATATTCCACACTGGGAGAGTGGGGCATATATCACTAAACACTAATTTTGTTGAGCAGATAATAGGTGAGAACAAAGTAACTTTAACAGAGCGGGAAATTAAACAGAGCAGGGTTTTTATTGTTAAATCCACTGAAATTGTTAATACATTGAAATGCCTAATGATTCATTGAACTCCCTGACTTGAAAGGCAGAAAGTCTAAAAGATTTAAAATACTGTTCTTTCTGAGGAGCAATTATTTGTGATTTAATCAGCTTTGCATTTAGGAAAAAAAATGTAGAAACTATTTTACGTAGGAGAGCAAAATGAGTCACTAAATGAACTCTCACCATAGAGGGGAGGGAAAAAAATCCATATTATCATCAAAGTAGTGAACGTGATTCAAAGAAATATGCGATGAGTCTTGACAGGGAATGTTTGAGAAAGTCACCTAAGTTCATTCTGCAGCCTTCAGCCAAAAGATTTAAGACTTGATGGGGATCTTGGAGTTTCTTGTGGGCAAGGAGACAAGCGGGGCAGAAAGGCACAACTCTGGCCCTTGCTCTGGTCTGTGCTGCAGCCCCAGATCTCACAGCAGCCACCAACTACAACAAAACTGAACTGATAATTAAAACACGTGGCTGGAGGAGCAATCTGAACAAAATAAATGTGAACAAAAGAAATGTGCTTTATGGATAGGAAGACGAGGGAATGCATGAGGTTTCTGCAGAGGTTTTTTTTAATTTTAGGCAAAATTTACCTGTACCACCAAAATGCATTTTTATGGCTGCTTTTCTAGCCAGAGATACCCAAACTTTGTGCTTATAAATGTGCAGTGAATATTATATTGACAATAAAAACCCTCATCCATCAATTGTTAATGTGGAATCAAGGTTACACCCCTTAGATGCCTTTCTCCATGACTGGAAGCCTGGGAATTACTTCAGTACAAATAGTACTTGAATAATAATGTCTTTATTTGAATATGTAGGAGGCCTGAATGTCAGGTGCTCTTGTTTATAGCAGTTAAAACTTTTTTTAAAAGGTTTGCAGCTCATTTTTCAGAATTGCCCAACAACAGTTTTAATTACGAGTTTATGGAATCCAACAACTATATTTCTAAATAAATTGAGCTTATGAGATAATTTAATATCTCATATTAAACCAGGTTTACAGCTGCATAAAGCAACATTTTTAAAACCTTCTTTACCAGCTAAATTGAAATGTTATGATAAAACATTTTCATAGGAACGGAAATTGTGTTTATTTCCTTCCTTGCCTGAAAGAAAATAAAATTTTAAGCACTAACGACCACTAAGCAATCATCCAATATTCATGGAAATTTTTTGGGTGAAATTTAACTGTGGTTTGTGTTTCAGATGCAGGTCCTACTTCCCCTGAAGGAGCTAGAAATGTGATTATACATTCACAGAGCACTTGCAAGCCTCTGTCCCAGATCCACAGGCACTTGATTCATCTGTGTGCACAAATAGCAGGAGTTTGATAACAAGGGACTGGAGCTGGTAATTAGCATCGACAGCTCCCTAATTTGCCCAGGAAGACAGCACACTTGTGTAAGCTGAGGAGGTGCCTTGTTGCATGCCTTGATCACAGCTGGAATTACTTGTGTCAGTGGGAATCCAGTGTATGTGAGGAAATGCTGTCGACTTTTTAACACTCTGGAAAAGAAACTTTTCTCCGGTTCTCAGGATAAATCAGATTTCCTCTCTCATAATGCTTGAAATAAAAATTTTTATAGCGTAGTACACAAAAATATGAGAGCAGTTCTGCCATTTCTCAGGGTGATACAGCCCAAAGGAGCTGAGTTTGGGGAAGGAAGCTTTACAGGACATCCTGAATATCAAGCCCAAAAATTCTCCTTCAGGAGTAATACCTGGGAAGAAACAACAATAAGGTGATGTTTGGGGGTGTTTAACTTCAAAACTGGGCACCAAACGCTGTCCCAAAAATTCATCATCAAACGCTGTTCCCTGCTCTCTGCTCACCTTGAGATGCTCCAGGGACCAGGGGGGTTGTGGTGACACAGAGACATTTGCAGATGACAAAAGGGGACAATGACTTCTCTCCTCTCCTGGGGGCTTGCAGGACCTTCAGGCGAGGTGAGAAGTGCTCAGTGATGTTTTACCAGCGTCCCTGGGATCATTGTTTATTTCCCAAAATTCCTCGGAGAGCCTGGCACTGAGGTTGGGCCACGTGTTCCTACTTAAATATGGCTAAAGTGGCACGAAGGAGCCGAGTTTGCTGAGACTAAATCCATTGCCTAAAACATCTTTATGTTTCAGCCCTTTTGGATTTCATGCATCATAAACCAGAAAATGTTTCTATTTATTTAAAAGAGTTTTCTCCTCTATTTCTTCACTTCTCTGCTTTCTAAATAACAGATGTGAGCATGAACATCATCCTTTATAGAAAAAGTGCAGCAGATCCTGACTCGGGGAAGAAATCCTGATGTGTGGCTCCAGATCAGAAGGCTGAAGGATGGCTTTATTCAAACTATACTATATTACATTAATATAGTATTTAAAGAGAGACTATCTTATTCTACATACTCACTTCTTACTTACCTAACTCATGACTCTGCTCGGAGCCCGAGCCACAGCTGGATCCATTGGTCACTGACCCCAAAGAACCTCACCAGAATCCAGCCCAGCATCACTGCAGGTGAACAATCTCCACACCACATCCCACATGGGCAAAACCAAGGAGCAGAGACAAAGATTGTTCTCTCTGTGCTTCTCCTGAGAGACAGAATTGTGTCTCTCTGTCCAGAGGATGTGAGTGTCACATCTCCCCCTGTTTACTATAATAAAAAGAGAGGCTGTGTTTGCAGTTCTTCTGCTGAGCTCTTGCAGAAGAGAGAATGAACACAGCTCAAGAGGTTCCCTTAACGATTTGCTGATTGTCAAGCAGAACCTCAATCAAGTGCTGATGTAGAATCATCAAGGAGATTCTTTACCTGTAGAACATCTACTTCTATCAAATGTCTAAAACAAGGCTTACAATAATCCTTCATCTCCAAAACATCACAAAGATTAGGGAATATCACAAACACACGGAATACAGGGAATATGTTGGCTCCATAACCTTTTTGAGGCACAGCCAAAAATTTTGAGCCAAAGCCACATTTATTTGTCCTTCAGGCTAAGTCAGATCCAAAGGGGTTTTTTTTAAGCATAGCCTGAGCAAAAACTACAATCTGCCTGCTGGACCTGTGAGTCCTCCCCACGACTGTTGTTGCTGAGATTGCTGTGCCTGATGCACGTCTTGAGTTTTCTATATTTGTTACAGAACAGTTCAGTGCATCTGCAGACAAGCTCATCCTTCAGGGCAGTGACTAAAGCTTTGAGGGTGGGGGTGAATCAGTTTGCTTCGTTTCTGATTGCCGAGGTTTGTTGCTTGGTTTATCTCTCAGTGCCTTTTGATAAAATTTTGATATAAGTTCTATCCTGGGTGTGCTATTTTCTGACATTAATGGCACTTTTGTCCATCAAAGTGTTCTCACCCGTAACACGCTCATCTCCAGCTTTTCTTTCTAGGGTTCTGTCACTTTGCCAAAAAATGCATCAGGGCTTACTTGTGATATGAAGAGGAGCCCAAGGTCCATTCTTCTCTCCATGGGCTGTTCTTGAATTATGTCCTGGAGAAGAGAGTCTGACTTCCAGAAAGGCACTTAACCTGTTAATAAATGCCTCAGTTACATTTACACATAACTGAGCCTTTTATTAATAGATTAATTCCTGTCTACTGCTGTGAATTCTGAGAATCTCTAAAAAGATTGATTTACTGATGTGAAATAATGTTGCTATGATTTTTAATTGTCAGCATCATGTGCCTCTCACAGATATTTTGTGCTGCAATTCACCTCTCAGGGGTCCACAGGAGCCTTTCCCAGGGTTTCCACTCAGCTGCTGGGATATTTACAGTAGTCCAACACCCTTAAATCATGGCTGTTACCAGAGCTGAGGCCATGGATGAGAAAAAGGTCTTAAAAATGGAAAGTCTGGACTAATTCCCCTTCCAGGGACAGACAGTCTCCTCCCTTCAGTGTGGTGGAGTCCTGCAGAGACACCTGGCTCTGTAGTCTTTCCTAGAGAGGAAAGACTTCCCTGCTTCAAAAGGATGTTATCCCAGCAGAAGTTCAGAGAACTTTTGTCTTACTAAGAAACCCAATATTGGATATTCTTCTACCTTCATGACACGGGGTTTTTTTTGCCACAAACTCCCTTGATGCCAAAAATACTCTGGGTCTCCATCACTTCATCAGGACTCTGATCAGACTTTGTGGGAAAACATCAGAATATTTTTCTCTGGCTTGTCTTTGCCTGTTTCCCCTAGAAAATAATGTTACTACAAGTTCAAACAGCCTCTCTTTTTAAACTTTCATGTAGATTAACCGTTTAGTGTTTCCTCATCTCATTAGAATTTAAGATGTAAGACTTTTTGTAAAAGTCTCCATCTTAGAAGATTTCCACCTCTGTTAATATGGTAATGCTATCAGAAGCAGTATTTTTATTACCCTAATTCCCAGGTTTTACAAGAAGAAAAGTAATAATGCAATTGAATTAATTCCATAGTCATTTTCAGACTGGATAAAAACCACTGAAGGAAGCTGGGAGCTGACAGCCAATATCTGCATGCTTATAAGCATTAAGTGAACTATAAATACAGAGGGACTGAAACACCAAATGTGAATTTCCTTTTTTCAACTCCTTAGACCATGAAAGGCTGTGACAACAATGCAGTGAGGGAGGTTTTGGTGTTTTAGCTGTAAACACTGACTCACCTGCTCAGTGCTCTGGATAAATAATCATTAGTGACAAATAAAAGCCTATTTCAGACACAACCCAGAGCAGCAGAAGTTATATAAAAGCAGCAGATATTTTGTCCCTTTCCAGTGGCAAAAATACCACAGTTTCAGTTCATCTCAGTCATTCTCTGCCATTTGAGGCAAGTCCTCAGGAAAACAAATTTTGAGGGTATTGCATCTCCTTCTCATGTCTTTTCCTTGGTTTCAGTGCTCACTGGGAGTCCCTGGTGGTTTCCCTGCCCTTCAATCTGTCAGTGAAAGCTCCTATGGGGCAAAACATTTTCCTGGGGTGTCCTTGGATCCAGGTGGCTGAGCAGAAACCATCAGCACTTTGTGAGGTTGAACACTTTGATGTCCCCAGGAGCAGCAGGGATGGAGCTGCTTTTACCAGGCCTGAGGATATTTAGCAGTGGAGCCCAGGTAGGGCAGGCAGGTTGTGGACATCAGTAAGTGTCCATTTAGACAAAATATTTAAGCAGCTTCCTTGTTTGTCAGCTGTGGACAAACCCATTAAGTTCTCCATTAATTAGACCTTCCCCAGCTTTCCCTTGCTCTTCCACAGCAGTGCAAATCCAGAACATCCATTACATTCTCCACAGAACAGCAAAGTGTTTACCTTGTCCCTTTGCCAGCAGCAAAAGGACCAAAAAAAACCTTCTCCCAACCAGCTGAGTTTATCCACCCTTCATAATTGCTCAGCCTAATTAACACTCCAGTAAACCCCACACCTGCATTACCTGCACATCCCCACACACCCACACTGCTGCCCTGGTGCTGTTCTCAAACCATCCAAGTGTTGCTGCTCTCCTGGGAACTGAGATTTCATGAGGGATGCAGGAGATGCAGCCTCAAAACTCTGTGACACAACCTATTTTTAGAGCCCTTTTTTATTTTTTTTTTCCCCCTGAGAAACTCGTTTTCTCATGGGAAATAAGTCCTTGGGGGTGAAAGTCATTTCCACCTCATTTGTTAATCTAAAATCTCTTTTGCTTTTGGCTTCCTACTATGGAGCCCAGAACTGCTGCATCTCGTTAATTTTGCAGTCTCACTAAATGACAGTGAGATTTATTTAGAAGGAAACCAAATTTAGTCCCATTAGATCGTGGCAACAGCTACATGAAAAAGACTAATAAAACACACACACCTCCCCCCCCCCCCCCTTTTTTTTTTTTTTTTTATTTTATAGGGCTTGGAAACCCTTGGTTCCTGAATCCACCAATTACCCATGGAAGTTAATCAAAGCACCTACCCTGGGCTGCAGTGGAATGTGTGGCTGCAGGGGAAACCCCACGATGCCTGGCACTCCAAAACCAGGATGAAATCCCCTAGGAAACTGAGATGTTACAGCCAAAGGACAGCCAGAGATCACAGAATAAGGGAAGGAGAGCTGCTGTTAAGATGAATCTCTAAACGCTGCTGCAATCCGATCTTGAGGCTGCTGCTGGAAGCTGTTAAGTCTAAAATTATGGATGTGTTCCTTGGGTTTGCTGTTGTTCCCTTCTATAAATTCAATAAATTCCCTTTTCCAAGGGACACTTGGGGATCATTACCCTGGTGCAGCATAAATCTGTGTTGACTGTGCTGGGCTGTGCCTCTGTGAGTGCAGCCACTTCTGCCCTGGTTTAAAAGAGTCTGGAGCTCTCTGACTGCCTTTGGGGCTGAGTGTCCCAGTGAGGCTGGGGATAAATCCAACGCCATCCATTATGTGTTATCTCACAAAAAAAAAAAATAGTTTCAAGTAGCTGCAGCACAGTTCTCGATGACTCCAGCTCAGCCATCTCCATGCAGAGGGAAACTTAGGGAGAAGTGGCAGCTTGGCACCATCTCTCTGCCCTGTGAGGAGAAAGAAAAGAGCCAAGGAATCCAGGGAGGCAAATGTTACCAAAGAAAAGACCATAATAATGGTGTTCCATAAAAAAAAAAACATTCCCTTTTCTCAGTCTTTCCTGGGAATTATACAATTCATACAATACCTATTATATTCTATCCTTATATTTCAATCCATTACATCCTATAGTCTATTATATTCTATTCCTATAGGAACACTTCTAGATAGGGGCACTACTCCACTCACTGACTCTGTAGATTCTCAGGTTGGTTCAGGGTCCACATTTTGCCCAAGTGACGGAATAGGCATTGCTGGTATAGACTAACAGTATTTAAACAGTAGAATAGCCCAAGGCAGAGGTTAAAGAAAGGTCAGACTACTGTTAATTCAAGCTGGAGACAAAAATAATTCACAATGGGAATACTTTTATGAGGGTTTGAGAAGGAAAATACATTTGCTGTTTCACCCAAGGTACTTTCAGTGGATGTGTCATTAGTGTTGATGGGGCTTCCAACAGCAAACGTTCTGAGGCAATTTTCAGGGCAAGAAATCACTAAAACAGATGACCTAAAAACATCTGAGCATGTTTTGGAAAGCTTCCATTTTTCTGGGGAGAAATAAAACCAACCCAACAACAAAAAAGTCATGATTCCTCCCAGAACCAGGAAGCTCTCAGGAAACAAATCTGGTATTTTCTGCTTGTTGGGAGCTGTTACAGAATCATTACCTCACTGTGGTCAACCAGCCTTGGACCAGATTTTCCTGGTGATGCTCAGAATCTCTTGCTCCAAAAAATGATGGTTTTTTTTTCCTTTTGAGTGCATGGAGATCCATAAAGGAAAAAACTCCATGAATGTGTGGATTTTCATCATTTTCAATATTATTGTTCTGCTCTTTTCATTCCTTAAAAGATGAGCTTTAATAGGAGGGAATTTATTATGGCAAGAGCCACGAGTCTAATGATCATCAACCCTCCCAAATGAAAGCCCTGGAAAAATAATGAGAAAGTTGTCCCTGTTATTTTATTTAGATTTTCAGTGTAATACCTTGGGCAGATAACAAGAAATCTGGAATGACTGTTTTATTTGGATTGGATTGGTGCTCTGTATTTCTTTTCTGAAATATGGATCATTTAAAAAAAATAAATATAAATGTAGACTCTGTATTTACTGGTGCATATCAAAAAGTCAAAGATTTCTTCTTGGTGTCCAGTTTGTAATTATCACAGGCCAGGAAACAAAAGCACCCAGGCAGAGAAGCACTGGAGGAGTGAGGACTTAAATGAGTTGTTTTTTTAATGAGAGCTTCACCTGAAGATTTTCTTTTCAACTACATCCAACTACATCAACTACATCCAAAATACCCCAGTGGCCAATGTTAAATGTGAAAACTGCTGGTTCTACCCTTGTTAACAAAATGATTTGTCATGGTAAAGGGAAGGGGAAATGTTGTGCCATCTACATAATTATTTAACCATTGAATGGGTTTCTTCTTGATTTTACAAGTGCTGATTTCAACTTTATGCAAAAATCTTTGAGTCTCACGCTCAGTGTGAGCTGTACTTTTACACAGAAGAATCCACAAGGAGAGGTCCCTGTCAGTTTCTTTCCACAGATTACTTTTTAACCCTCAGAATCCATGGAAATAATGGCCACAATAAAGTTCTGCCAAAGGCATGAGGGTTGAAGCCACTAAAAGGTCAAAAAAGGCAGGGGCTGGAGTGCCAGGACTGGTGTGACTTGTCAGAAAAATCCCATTTAGAGCCTGAAATGAGGGGTTTTGTTACCTTTATCATGGAATAAAGCAAGGGTTTGGGAAGGGAAATGGAGCAGCTCAGTGCCAGCTCCAGCAGCTGCTCCCAGCTGATTCCTGTCCCTGGGCACCTCTGGTGTTCCTCCATCCTGGGTGAGCCACTGGAAATGGAAATAGATGGAAAATTTGCAGCATTTCAGAATATTTTCTCCATGGAAACATTTATAAAAGGGCAGGCAGGGAGAGGGAGTTTTCATCTGCACCTCACGACACTCAGGGCTTTTCTTCTGGGTTAAAGCTCCAGAAAATACCTGTTAGAAAAGTTCAGCCACTGCTAAAAAGTACCCCAACCAACCAAAAAAAAACCCTCCACAGCTTCCTGAATATGCAAATAAAATCTGAACAGTCCTACAGCTTAGGAACAAGAAGAAAAGAAAAAAGATGCCCCAAAATATTACCTTTCCTGGTGAGAAACTCATCTATTCTAAGCTTGTCACATCTGAGGAGCCCAGATATGTCTCTCTTTAAAGGTTTCACACATCCTGCCTTGCTTCCCTCGTATTTCATGAGATTTATGAAGTTGGAAAAAAATATAATGGTAAAAAAGCTGTTGTGAGTTGAAAATTTGAACAGAAGAAATAAGTAGATTCAGGTCAATCTTTGGTTTTGATTTCAACATGTTTTCATTTTCAAAACACTTTTCCTTATAAATAGCTTATATTTTGAAATGAAAGTTGCTTCAAAAAGTGAAAAAACTAATTTCCTAATTTAAGAAAATCTTAAAAGATTTAAACAATTCCAAGTTCTATAGAAATTAAGACTGAAGAAAATTGTCAAAACTGATCCTTTCCTTTTGATGAATATAATTACCAATATGGATAAATGAACATTTTCTGCTGAAATACATTTCAGAAAAATACCCGACCAGGTGTGATAGGCCTGGAAAAGATTGGCAATTATGTCTTACTGAATATATTTGATTGCATGGAGGTTGCATTTCCCTGTCAGTATCTCCAAAATTAACATTTAGAATTATTTGCATTGACAAACAGCTTAACTGAGCTATTAGGTCTCAGCAATAAAAGTGGCCTTGTACAAGCCATTTAAATAACAAAAGATTTTTCTCCTTTCAGATTCTGTGCAGATGAAGTAAATATAAAATGAACAATATGTCTAATTCCTGCAGTGGGAGATAAACACCATGACAAAAAAATCAAACTTCTCACAAGTTATACCTCCTTTTATTTCCCTACAATAGGGCTTTTCTCCATAATTCTCTCTGGCCCCATCATCATCTTCCACTTTCCTGTTTCCTTTGCTGATGGAAGATCTGAGCAGATCCATCATTTATTGCTTTGCACCTCTCATGTTCTTGTCCTGCTGCCTGTAAATCCTTGCCGGGTGTTTTTTTCTTTAGCAAAACTGAATCTTACAAGTTTCTTGCCTCTCCTGACAGATTCTTAGATAGAATAATTCACTGACTTCCAACACATAACTAATATTGGATGTAGAATATTTTTTAAATTAGGTTACATCTGAAAAAAATAAAAAAAGATCCTTTGTTTTTCTGCAGAGTTGGGGTCATATTGGTGTGGGGAGCAGTGTCCCCACATCCTCTGATTCTGATGATTTCATACATTTGGTGAATTCAACAGCATTTAGATCCACTTTCAGATATTACTCAACACAATAATTCCTCATTTCATTTTGTTCTGGGAATGCATAGAGCATAAATAATAAAAATTGCCCATTAAATCATCCAGAGCAATCTTGTGCAGCTAGCAGACATATGCAGCCTGATTTCCCTCCAACTTATCCTCCTCTTGAAAAGATGACTCTAAGTGATTTCAGTGGATTAATCTTGATTAGCACTCATTAACTTAACACTTCTTGTATTTAGTTTAATGTATTTAGCCACTTCAGAACACAATTGCTGTCAGTTTTCCCCACAGACAAAAAGGAGAGGGAAGATTCACATCTCCCCTTGGAGATGTCTCTGTTCCTTGGGGTGAGAAGAGCTCCAAACCTCCACTTCCATGAGCTGTATTGACAGGTTTCCATTCAGAGACTGAAACAGGAATTTGCACATCCTGCTCACACGGAAAAGCCTCCATGGAGATGTTTAAATTTAGCAGTTTCCATTTTCTGCTGGATTTTGGCAAAATTGGGCGCGTGCTCCAGACCCTCACTCTGCACACAGCGAGGGCAGGGTGGATCCTGTTTCCCCAGGAGTCAACTTCAGATCCTGGAGTTCATTTGCTGTTTCTGCACATCTCCAGCAGCTCCTGGAGTTCATTTGCTGTCTCTGCACATCTCCAGCAGCTTCTGGAGTTCATTAAATGATGGCAAAGCCCACGGAGCCACGCTCAGATGTGAAGGAACTGACTGAGTTCAGCCCTGCACTTCGTTGTTGTTGTTCCCTCAGTGCCCTGCCCCAGGCTGCTTTGCAATCATTACTGCTGGACTCACTTTCAAACTGGATATTGTACCAACAAGAGATAAGGGGTATTGTGCAGAAAAACATGGAGCTAAATTTAGTGTGTGCTCATTTTACCAACAAAGGCACTGCAAGGCTTTCCTTTCTTTTGTTTCAGCGTTGTCATGAACATGTAAAATGCAGATAAAATCAGAATTGGTCCCAAAAAGGAGAAAGATGAGGCAGACCTGATGGAGAACAAAGCCACATCCATGGGTGCTTTGCTTGAGGGTCTCAACAAGATGATAACTTGCAGATAAGGATGACCATGAAGTACCACAAATCTGATGGAAAATCAGGCTGAGAACAGAGAGAACTCCCAGGGATATCTCCCTGCCCCATCAGCCTTGGACCAATTCAGTCTCTGCTCTACACAATCCATTTTCAGGCCAGGCCCTCTTAGAGGAGACACAAGGAAGTTTTTCAAGTCTGAATCCTGAGAACAGCAGTGTGGGCACCCTATTTATGGATATTTCCTCCAAGGCATGGGGTGATCCCCATCAACACCCATATCCCAGGAATAGTTTTGATCCCACAAGGAATAACCTGCTGTTTTCACTGGAAGGATGAGCTGAGCAGTTTTTAAAGGATTTATTTGTTGAATCACAAATGTGTCCCATGTCTTTTTCTCCTGCCATGCAGTACAGCTTTGTTTATTTTTTTCCTGATTTTTTTTTGTGGTTTGACAAGGCCAGGACTGAAAGATTTTTGAGTTGTACAGTGCAAGAATTTGTATCTATGATACTGCATGTGGAAAGATTAATGCCTTTTAATTTAACGTGGAGGAACAGCCCAGGTCTCCTGGGATTCAGGGCTCTGCAGCACTGGCATGGCAACTCTCATTTCTAACAATGATGCCTTAAAGCAATTTTGCTGCTTTCCTGTGTCATACTGAATGATAAAGTGATTTCAGACATTAAGCACAACTGCAAACAGCATTAGCAGCACATTTTAATAGGGGTCAAGTGGTTTCATTTCAAGGTTCGCCCTGCATTAATTTATGTTAACTTTCCTATTTTAGTACAACTTGTAAAATCTCTGAGGCCGTGTAGTTCACAGCAGTGGGGATTACTGGGTAATCTGAGGCAGTTAAAAGAGCAGTAAAACTATTGGAATTCCTAGAAAAGAGGGAGCAAAATGTCAGTTACATTAACATGAAATACTACCAAATACTAAAGACCTATTTCATGTCAGTGTCTCAACTTGATTATGTAAGAAATCCCTCTCTCCCCATTTCCTTCTTGTTCTCACCCCAGCATGCAATGCACCCTCCAGAAATTCCAATTTTCAATATTTCTTTGGAATTTTGGAATTTCTGGAGAGGAAATTGCACGCTGAAGTGAGAATAAGAAGGAAATACTTTGAAGCAATAAACCACCACTCCTGTCCATCCAGGAGCTCCTCCTGCTGTGAGGGCCACAATTGTATTTAATTCAGAGTGAGAATTCTGATTTCTGCTGTGGGCAGATATTAGGGGATGAGGCACAAGGGAGTGTTTGCTCCTGCTCCATCATTTCCTCTGCTTTTCTCACCTCCTTATGATTTTCCTCTTCTCCATCCCCTGGAAAGGGGCAAATGAAACCTTGACCCTGTTTTTCTGTTTTCTGGCCCTTCCAGTTAATCTAACCAAGAATTCTTTATTCTGATCTTTCCTTATGCAACAGAGGCAAATTGCTTGGAGCTGTTTTTATCCCAGGCTACTCCAGCTTTTGTGGGCACAGCTCCAAATCATTATTCCTCAATTTTGTGTGAAAATGAAGCAAAGTAACTTCTCATCCCATTGCACCAAAGAGAAATGACTTCCTGTGTGAGAAATAGCTGCTTTTTTCAGGCCTTGGACAGCTTGCTTGTTTTCTTAGTGCAGAGATGTGCTGCACAGAATCCTTCTTCCTGCCGTGCCTAATTTCTGCCTCCAAGGGTATTATTAAGGAGGAGGAGTAGAAAAGATGAGGTGTGCTTTCATCTCCCTACCCAAATGGTGCCAGTCCTCATCAGAAAGCAAAAAAACATTTCCAGGAGAATTTCTCCTCACATGGCTCCCCCCAAATCTCTGATCAAAGGTCCTGGAATTAAATTGATTCTGTGAACATCCATCTATTTGACATGCAAATTGTGCACTTTAAAAAAAGAAAGAAAAGATTTTAAACCTCATACTTGTCATCTCAGTCTAACACTTCATTCTATCCCAATCCATTTGAAAGAACCTTGAATCTGACACCATGCATTTGAATTTACTTAAATATTCCATTCAATTGGTGTAGTAGCAGCTAAGTTAATGACAGCACAATTAATGAAAAATACCTTACAGTTCCATTTCTCCAGGAATTAATTGGTTTCCAATTTTTAACTATATTTAATTAAACCACTGTACTTCTGCTCATTTATTTGTTCAAGAAAAATGCCCTGTGCATGGCAAGGATACGTTTTAAACTGTATTTTTAAATACTATTTATATTCTTGATACAACTCACTCATTCAAGCACTGGCATTGCCTACTAATTATGTTTAGGATCCAGCACAAATTATCCTACCTGAAACTTCAAAAAACTGAAATATCCAAGTGGGAAACCAAATACATTCCAAACCAACAGTCACTAAGTACAGGCAGATATTTCCCTTCTGGCATCTCTAGTTCCAGAGAGTCACTTTGCCCATGACTCCCACCCCAAAAATGGGTATTAAATTTTATCAGAAGCATTTTGCAGGATTTCATCTGGATAATAGTGCCCAAATAATGAGAAAAAGCCAGTTCCAGAAAAGCTGTCATTTAAAATTTTATTTTAAATACAGCTCTTAATTTATTTGAGCTGTTTCAGACTGTTTTAAGAGGAAATTTAACTACAGTAAAACTGCAATAAAAGATGCAAACACTGCCATAATCAACTCAGCATTGCAGAGGTGCCTCTGAGACCAGCCACAGCTGGTAACTTCATACAGACAAATATCTCCATAAAGACAATTATCTGAGGCTAAAAGCATTTTAATTTGGAAGGCCACATTTTAAAAGTTTATACTCAGTTTGTAGGGATCTGGTTTTTGACCTTTATCTTGAAATCTTGAACCATCTTGGTACTTAAAGCACATAGTACTCCAGAATGGGATTGTTAATAATGGATGATGAATTCATAATGTTCATGGTGATTATCACAGTCAGATTCAATCTGTTCATTTTTATTTCTTCAAGTTTCTGCTTCACGCAGCCAAGCTCAAGAGAAATTAAATGGGGAAAGTTTGTAGTCTAAGAACTGATTATCCTGAAGGAAAACCAGCAAAGCTGCCACATGGAAGTGTTAAAACATTATCAGAATTATCATGGATTAGAGTCTTTCAACTAAAGAAACGCTTGACTGGGGAAAAAAAAAAAGTGAAGGCTATCAAAAAACCTTCCAGAAACCAGCAAGCAGAGCTAAATGACTGACAGCTAATTGACTTCATGTTGCAGAGCTTTACTGCAAATATCCCCAGACAGGAGAGCTCTTAACCAGATCAAAATGTTGTGGCTGGCTATTATTTTGTCAAGAAGTTATGAAATTTGGAGGAACTAAATTACATGGACTGCGCTGCCTTTATTTCATTATTGAAACTTGACAGCCTAAAAAAAAGACAGATACTAAAAAATGCTGCATGTTGTGCACTGATACAGTACAAAATACCTTACCATAGAGGACTATATAATGTTGCAGAATTATTTCTTGTTAACCATTTCTAATTCTCTGCAAATGACCTCTAATGTGACATGGAAAAGCAGCCTATTTATCCATAAATATGAAACTGCAAAAATGAGGCAGATGTCTACAGGAAAAAACAAAATATTGGGGTCCACATGGTGCAGAAGTTCAAGGAGCATCACTATGAGCTTGTGAAGTGAGACCAGTAATCAGATGGGAATGGTAACACTGATCCTCCCAATGCAAAGTGTTGATAATTGTCAAACAATCATCAAATAATCATCAAATCACCACGTTCATGCAGTGACTCCTCTGTGTGGCACCAAATTTCCTCCTTGCTGGAACAGCACCTCAAAAGACCTAAATCCATCATCAGTAGATGTTATTCTTAAAAATAACGTCCCTGATTTTCACTGAGTGTGGAGGCTGGAGCCTCCAGGAATCCTTTCCAGGGGGTGATCCAAACCCCAAACCAGCAGCAATTCCCTGGCTGGATTTGCAGCCCCCTCTGGGTCTGTAGTGGGATCCCACACCTGACGTGGTACAAAATCCCGTGTGGGAGGATAAATGTGAATAACGGCGTGTACAGAAGCACATTTCAGAAAGGCCCGTGGAGTTTGTTCCCTGCTGTAGAACCCACCCCTCCGAGGCTGCTGGAGTGCACAGATTGCTGCATTTCATCCCCTGCTGCTGAGGGAAAGCTGTTGGGGGAAAGCACGACAGGCACGTTTGCAATGCTGTTTAATCCATCTGAGCAGTGATTTGGAGATGATGTCACATTATGTGGGAATTGTCTGTGTGTGCAAAACAGAGCAGTGGTTTTTGGGGGTTCCTCCTGGGACCTGTGTCAGCCCCACGTCTGCCTGAGCCTGGGAGCAGGGAGCAAAGGCAGAGGGGCTGCCTGGCCCTGCAGAGTCAGGAAACAAAGCTCTGGAGATGTGGAATGTCCTGTCTGCCACCAGATTCTACATCTTCATCTTCTAAACGTGCACAGAGACCTGCTTGTTCACAAAGAGAAAATGCAGAGCTAAAATGATCCATTTATTTCAAGTAGTAGATATATTTGGTAAAAAAACCTTTTTTTTTTCTATGAAGCAAAGCAAATGAAATTAATTGAAGAATATTATCTGCTAATAATTCTGTGAGCTGGGCTGTTGCAGGGATGTGTTAATCACACACTGTTCATCATGGTAGAGAACACTTACACTTGTTTAAATCAAAGAGGGAGAGATCCTGCACTCAAATCAAGCAACATTTTAAAGATGAAATCCTTTCTTGGGGTGGTTTTGAATGCCTGGGTATTGTTGTGATCGAGATCTGCTTTAATTGCAGCAATAGAATTCCTCCCAGCCTTTGTCCTTTTTTTTGGCACAGGGGAACTGAATTGTGCATAATGGCTCTGGACACATCGTGGGGGTCACAGAGTTCACGTGTCACACCACAAACAGCTCAGCCTTGTGCTCTTTGTCTCCCAAGAGCCACCAGCCAGTGATCCAGATGGGCAGCCTCTTGTGAGAGTCCACCTAAAACCAGGTGTCTCTAAGGGCACTTTCAAATAATCCTTTGTAAGTATTTTATTTTTTTTTTCTTTGAACAGTAAAAAGTGGCTTGTCTTGCATTCCATTTCTTCTGTGCAAGTTACAGGAGATTTAGGACACACCAAGAAAAATTTTACATATGATGCAGTGCAAAGACAACTCTGATGTTTCCAATTTTTCCAAACATTTAGATAAATGTTATATTTAGAACAAAAGCTACCCAGGCAAAGGTCACTGACCCCCTCAAAGCAAAGCATATTGTCAAAAATACTGCAGCATCCTTGCTAGCAAGGCAAGTGACCCAAGGCAAATTTTTTCCAGAGCCTGTGTACTTGGAGATCTTTGCTTATCAGGGCAGAAAGACAACCAGTGGTGGCTTTGAGCTACTGCTGACTGATTGAATCACAGTGATCTGCACTCTAACTGGAGTGGAACACTACAAACCAGGCTGCAAAAGCAGAGCAAAAATTGTTTTCATTCCCCTTTGTGTGGTTTTGTTGCTGTAGAGGAGGGAGGGAGCCCAGAGCCACTCAAGTTCCTGAGTTTACTACGTGGTTACAATGAGTAGGCACTACTGAGGATGTCTCCTCCTGTCGTAGTTCAGACAGAGACAATCCAAAGCAGCACACTCCACTTTCAGGAGGCTTCAAACTGTTTTTATTTTAGCCTGTTTAGCATGTTTTTAATACATTCTTACAAAGCTCAGAAGTTTACACTTTACTCACTGGTCAGGAGACAAACAAAGTGCTCATTGGAACAGGCAGCTGCAGGTTTCTCTTCTTTATCCTTCTTTCTTTCGTGGTTTCTATATCAATGACCATGGTAGGAAATTCTTTCAGGGGTAAACATGAATTATCAAACTTCTCTCTGGATCACAGAAGTGGCTGTAAAACCTCTTCCACATCCTCTCTAGTCCATGAGCCTCCTGTAGATGCTTACAGAGTGTGGGGGGAAAAAATCTCTGATATTGGTAAAAACCAGGGCATTTCCTCAGGGATTTGAGGGACACTTCATCAGGGACTGCAGTGGCAGGAACAGGGGGAATGGCTTTAACTGGAAGAGGGGAAATGCAGGTTGGATATTGGGAAGAAATCCCTCCCTGGCAGGGTGGGCAGGCCCTGGCACAGGGTGCCCAGAGCAGCTGGGGCTGCCCCTGGATCCCTGGGAGCATCCAAGGCCAGGCTGGATGGGACTTGGAGCACCCTGGGGTAGTGGAAGGTGTCCCCATGGCAAGGAGATGGAAAAAGATCTTTAAGGTCCCTCCCAACCCAAACCAGTCAGCGATTCTATGATTTGTGTGATCTTTGAGGGTTTCTTCCTTCTGTGAAGGTGCTGGACTAAAGTGCCAGAATATAAGATCTATATTAAGACGAATAAAACTGAATTTTCATGAGGCAGAGGTGCTCTGAGCAGAGACAGGAACCTCCCAGTGCCAGGTCAGGCAGGGAACAGAAGGAAATGCCTGTCCCAGCCTGTCCAGGAGAGCAGCACAAAGGAACAGTGCTCGTGGCTCTTCCCTGATCTAGATGGGAACTGGCACCAAGGAAGGGCTGAGGAGCAAGGAGAATTTATTAAAATAATGTGGTGGTACAGGATAAAGCCTTCACTGCCCATCACAGAGGAAGCCCTGAAGCCTGTGACCCCTCCAAAGGGAGTTTACTTACTACATATTTGCAGTCAATTTTATGTGATTTATAGCAACTGTTTTAAGTCAATATTCCTGTCTATTCTGGCCTTGTTTTTCATCATTTCCCTGATTTCTCCTTATTATGTTGTTTATTTACTGACTGCTCTTAGGAATACAAAAAAAAAAATCCTGATTTTTTTTTTGGCATGCTACACATGACTGTTTCCAGTGAATCAGGCATTTAGACTTCCCTGGTCATGTTTTCTGACAATTTTTGTGTCTTCAGACCCCTCCAAAAAACATCCTGCAGAGCTCCAGAAAGCCAAGAACATCTTTCTCTTGCCTAAACTGATTCCATGGCTCTCCTACCATGGTGCTGCTACAGGAAAAAAAAAAACAGAAATAAAAATCTATTCCAATCCTTACTGTGAAAGAATCAGGAGAAGGCACAGAAATTTTTATGTTGAACTGGCCTCTCTTGATTTTCTCATGCCCACCCAAGTGGGAATCCTGAATTTATCTTCTCTTGCATGCAAAAAATTGCCAACAAAATGAAATACAATCCCTACCATGCAAAAAGGCACCTCTAAATACACCTTGAATTTTCCTGCAAAAACTGAATGATCTTTCCAGAGGAACTGTAAGAATTTATTACTTCTCAGATGCTTTAAAACTTCATGAGAATGGTTTTGCTCACATAAAATCATTACTGCCTGCTGCCCCTGCTTTATATTTGGTTTATTTACACTTTAGTTACTAGAATGTTGGGTTTGGAGTATTTTTTGTGTATGAACACTTGGAATACAAGAAAGAAAATTCATTATTTATTTATGCATCTGCGAGTATACAGATAATTAGGAAGTACAGTGCTCACTAAAATTAAATTATAGAACCTGACTACACTACAACCCATCATTTGAAACAAATTAATTCATTCTCTGCCTGTCTTTGATCTTAATGTATTCAATTGCAATTTCTGTGTGTAAACCTTTCTCATGTTTTATACATTCTGCAAATTCTGATTTTTTTTTTTTTTTAATACCAGCACCCATTGTGTAAAGGATTTCTGTGCTTCTTAGTTCTTCTGGAATAATTATGTTGTCTGCTAGAGACAGTGACAGCTTCAAATTTAAAGCTAGGAGAATTTCTCACATAATTTCTATGCTGTATTCTGAATTTATATATATATATTTACCTGCTGAATATCCATATACACACCTGGCAAGTCTTATCATCCCTTGCCAAAATGAGAATCTTGGCACATAACATGAAGTGGGAGACTTTTTTCTTGTACAAGGTGTGGTGGGCTTAAATGCTCTGTAGAATTTCTTGGACCATTTTCTCCATCTTCTTTCTCTTCTGGTGTGGACCTGCCCTTGATTAAGGTGTGCTTATCTAAGTATTTATCATTCTCATCCATTTGTTTTCCTTCTTTTGTTCATGGAGCAGGGAACTGAGTTTGATTCCAACAGCAAACTGAGCAGAGAGAATTTGGATTGAATTATTTGGCTCTCCTGGCTGCAGAAATAAAATTAGCATTCCTCAAGGATGAATATTTAATTATAACACATATATTGATCCAATCCAATAGAAAAACCTGATGTAAACTTTGATTAATGATCCAATAGAGTTTGTCCTCTGACCATAAATTTAAGTGAAAGAAATTTATTTGAATGTCCTGTACCTGTTCCACCTGAGGTTGTGGAGATGCCAATACTTGTCTGCCTGGTCAGCTCTTCAGACCTGGGGTTTAAAAATCTTTTCCAATGAGGCCTTTGGGGTTCATTCCTGGAATTTTAAAAGGGAGACATGCCAGGAATAACACCAAGTAATAAAAAGTAAAATAACAGCAATAACAAGTAATTACCTACTGAATATTTATCATCTCAGTACCTACTGTCCTTTTTCCTGTGAACTCAACCCCAAAGGGAGATTTATTGGCTCTTAACCACACACAAAGCCCACCATATGGAGAGGGCATGTGGTTATATAAGAGAGACAAACAAAGGTCTTCAGAAAGAGCTGATATTGTGTTCCAAAACTCCAATTGCTATAAATAACATCATGTCATTCATTTATTTAATCTGTTTCACTGGTCTCCAGAAAATGTTCATTCATAGAATTTCCACCATTATATTTTCTCTTTTCCCTTTTTCCCTTTCCTTTCCTTTTCCTTTTTCCCTTTTCCAATAGTGAGTAAATGTGAAACAAATGGAAATCCTGTGAATGAACATTGTCTGGACACCACTGAAACAGATTAAATAAATGAATGACGTGATGTTATTTATAGCAATTGAGGTTTTTCAGCTCTTTCTGAAGACCTTTTTTTGTCTCTGTTATATATGAGAGGGACACCTTTCACTAGACCAGGTTGCTCAGAGGCCCATCCTTCATCCTTTACTGAGTTCTGAGGATTACCCAAATCCTTTACTGAGCTCTCAGTCCCACCACACTGCTCCCAAACTATCTCTAGAAATTCCTCCAGGCTTCAGCAAAAAAAAAAAAAAACAAAAAAAAAAAAACCTCATCCTGCAAAAACCTTATGCTGCAGAATCACAAATATCTTCAGTTTGCAGGGAATAATCTCTTAAGGGGCAGCCCAAAGTCATCATCCCATACCTGGATTTGTCCAGGGCCAGGTTGGACAGGCTTGGAGGAACCTGGGATAGGTGAAGGTGTCTCCACAGCAGGGGGAGGAATGAGAAGATCTTTAAGGTCCCTTCCAAACCAAACCATTCTGGTTATATGATTCTGTAACTCTGATTTTATCTGCTGAGAGGGAGAGAAGTGTTTTGGGTTTGAGGGTCACACTTTGAATGTATAAAGATCAGTCCAAGCTTTGCACTTGAGTTTTCAGCTGACTCTAATGAAGCATCCCCTGGAACATCCTTCCCACTGCAAATTCTGGCTTGATCTTCACTGCTCACGTGCTAAAGTCAAAGCTTTTGGTTGCCTTTTTCACTATTAACTCTCATCTACACAAACAAAGGTGGCAGCAGCAGAGTGCTAAAAAGCTGATTTACAAACCCCTCAATTACCAGTTCAGTGTTACATTGCAAAGTCAGGACATGCAAATCAATTGTCAGGAATACACAGGAATGATTTAAAATACAGTGGTACTATTTGAAATCCATTTTTGGATATGTTAATACTTTATTAGGAATGTAAATTTATATTAGGCTCCGAAAACCTTTTTTTTTTCCCCAGGTTATGCAAATTCATTTCAAGATATGTTAATTTGGTTCCTGACATAGATGAGTAGATCTTAAGTCTAATGATAAAATCAATAGTTTAAAAACTCCACAGTTACATGTAAAGCTCAATTCTACAACTCCAAGATTACATTATTGAAACTCTGGCCTTAGTTCAGATTTGTAAATCAATCCAGTTTAGCCATGAAACTACAGCTGACACTGAGCTTTTCTATATCACTCATAAATGTGGTTATTCTGATTATTTTGCTTTTACTGCCTCACCTCTTTGCTGGATACTTCTGAAACAGTTACATCAAACCAATCTTTATATCACAATGTTTAATAAAGTTCTTAATTCCCCTTTTACTTCTTGGTAAGACCTGGCTGTAAAACACCACTTTTAATTCAATCCTGCTGCTCAAGCAGAGCTTTTCTGAAGGTGGCACTCACAGCTGGGAAACTAAAACCATAAAGCTTTTGCTGCCCTCAATATTTACCTTTGTACCTCAAAGAATTATCCCAGTTTGAAAAGTTAGTTCTTCCTCTGGAGCCACTGAACCTCAGGCTGAATTTAGGAGTTTCTTCTGTTTTCAGCACTGGGAGTGCTAAAATGCTGACAAAACATCTCCAGTCTCCTACTTCCCTTCAAAATAAATGTCTTAAAAGTTAGGGATTTGGGATTCTTCTTTTGTCTCCTTTTGGTTTTGGCATGGTGAGGTCATGGGTTATATTTTCCTGGAGCCCTTTCTGTAATTTTCCAATCAAAGTTTAAAAAAACCAAACAAAAAAATCACATCATCTTAAATAAGACATAAACTTAAGAAAATATGATGTGGCTCAGTCTCACATTCAAATCAGATGGAAGCAAAAATCAGGGACTGAAGGGTCACATTCATTTGATATTCCAAATATGTCATGACATACAGGGATTTTCCCCAAACCCTTTTTGCACCTCTCAGGACAGACAAATTTTCTGGCTACAAAACAAGGCTACATAGAAGGAAAACACTGATAACTTCCAGTTTATGATGGAAATATCTCAACAAAGGTGTTTTCTCTCAGACTGATGTGTTGCCAATAAAAACCTGAAGCAAGAAATACCCCAAAATGAAATATACCCCTACTTTTCAACCTCTAGAAAATTTTGTCTTTTGGTTCTGACTTTGAGGTAACCTGGTTTTCCTTTCATTTGGGATTTTTTTTTCTCCAATCTCTGCGCTGCTTTCCTGAAAATGTTAGCCTTTTTGGCAACTATAGACACTTGTTCAGCTATTGAGTGGCAGGAAAAGTAACTGGAACATCCCAAAGGGAGCAAGCAAGAGCCTCCAGGACTGCTCAGTTGTCACCACCCTCCAAGGAGCCACAAGTCACAACCCACAGCGAGAGAAGCGCTTGTCAAAAAAATTAAAAAATAAAAAAATCATTAATTCTGGATAGTCACTAAAGAGGCAATGATTTATTCATGTGAAGCTCTCCTGAGAATTCAATGTGCCCAAATGGCAAAGAGACTTGTCAAGCTCGTTATCTGGGGGATAAAGGCTGCTGTCAGCTCTTTGTAGGAGCTCGGGCTGCTCTCAACCACTTCCCTCATTTTCCTCACCTCCAGCTGAGCCTGAGCAAAGCATTCCAGCTGCATTCCCATTTCCCCCACATTTTTCTCCCATTTTCCCAGCGCTCCTGGCCGGTCTCAGGGATGCTCCATCCCCACTGCCCGGCTGCAGCCACCGCTCCCTTCTCCTCCTTTTTCTGGCTCTGCCCGAGTAAAAAGCAGCAGCAGAGCTGCTCACCCGGGCAGCCTCCACACCAAAGGAGCTGCTCTCTCAGGGGATAAACTCCTTTAATTCTCCTGTCGGGTCGGGGAGGTGCCAGTGTGATAGAACAGCCTCACTGGATGTCACTGGATTTGAGAGTTTCAGTTTTCCTCTTCCTCACGACAGAGGCTGGAGCAGTGAATTTTGATCTGATGCCTCTCGGATTTTTCTGTCTGACTTTTCTGATTCAGAGATGGGGCGACTGAGAGGCATTTAAACAAAACCTTTATTTTATAGGGTTTATTAAAAACCCTTTATAAACCTTCTATCAACCGTTAAAAATTCTCTACAAATTCATTTCCCACAATAGTAAACAAGGTTTTTGCTGCTCCTCCCCAGAGTGAATGCCTGGGATATTGGGATGATTTATGGGATTTATGGTGATGGTGGTGGCTGCAAGGGAAGGAAGCAGCACCTGATCCTTCAGGAGCACAGAAAGGCTCTGATGACTCCCCAAAGCTGATTTGTTCGGTGTTAATTGTGGTTGATTGAATAATTACATCCTCCCAGGCAGGGGAGGGAGGGGAACATCCCCTCTAAGGGTTTGGGGATAAAAACAGGGCACAGTCACCAAGTGCTGCTCCCTAACACCAAAATGATGGAGCTTAAGCTTAAAAAGAAGGATGAAAATTTGCTGTAAGAATGTGTGTGCACAGCTGGATTTGCACAGGGGGAAATGTCTGGGACCAATGTTCAGTTTTGTCTGATTTCTCTAGAAATCCTCAGCATTTTGCTAATCCAACTTTGGGAGCAAAACCTGTGACAGAGCAGCAGTGGATGTCTGGCTGTGGACAGCAGGGCCTTTTGACTTGAGTTAGAAATCAATTAAAAATCAATTTCAAAGTAATAAATTTGGATTAAGTTTCATTTTTTCACATTTGTTTGCCTTCATTGCACATTTAGCTCAAACCATCTCATTTTCACTTTCTCCTGCAGAAAACCCATTAGCTCAGATGAAAAAATTCATATGACAATCTCATAAAAAGCAGATACAATAGAAATCTAATTGATGCCTCTCCATAATAAACTGCTAACAACATCAGAGAAAATGCTGAGAGAAAAGGGAGCTCTGAGGATGCAGGTGGAAAGGAAAATACTTGTTGCACCTGGACCATTTCAAGATGGGGAACAGGCTCTGCCCTCCTCACCATACATTTTCTGGAGTGAAGTGCTCCCAGAGAAATATTAAAAGTGAAAAAAAAGTTTCTGAAGACTGAAAAGCACTGGTTTAACTTGGTTATAATAAAGGGGCTGTGGGCTGCTTCTGCCCTAGAAGAAAATATCTTTCATGATTTAGACTTAAACAAAGTTTCTTGAACTCTAAATTTGAAACAGCACATTTAAAGGCAGGTGGGTGGAAGGCTGTGGAGGTGGGAAAGTGAAAAGACAAAGGGAAGAGAGCAGGGGAGAGCTCTTGGGAATCTGTTCATGGAGAGCTCTCAGAAATTTTTGAAGTTGAGGAGATATTATGTTAATGTAAGTTCTAATTGCTAGGCAATAAACAACACCCACCTGCTGACTAAATGTCAGGACCAAACTTATCACTAAATCTGCTTTGAAACAATGTCAGTCATAGTATCACAAACAGATTGAACCCTTCTTTTGGTGTTAAAATAAAAATAAGGTGGAAATTTTGATTACCGAAGTTAGAGACCACAGGTATTAAAAAAAACCAACAAAAAAACCCAAAACAAACAAACAAAACCCCAACCAGTCTGGCAGTAGGTGGTGAGAGCTGCAGAGAGTTGTGATTGTTTGTGAGCCAATTATGAAGTAAAACCCCCTAGAAATGTATCCACGTATGCCACACGTTAATGGCAATATTTCGAGGGAATGGTTCTCTTATTCTTAGTAACTTATCAGGCTGGAAAAGTTTCTAGGGATTTAAAGAGTCTTTTCTGCAAGCAGGATGATCTCCACACACAAGGATGTGCTGCTAACTCACAGTTTAGGTGCAAAAGTGGAAAAAAAAAACAACAACCAACTAAAAACCCAAACAAAACCCTCCACAAATGAAAAACCAGCCAACAACTGTAGGAAACCTCTTGATGAATTCCATCTTTTCATTTCCTTGACAATGAGCCTCCAATGAGCATCCTTACCCAAGTGCTCCATATCCTTCATGGAGCCTAAGGTAGGAATTGGGAAATCCCAGCCAAGCAGGGAAGCAATTCTGAACAGAAACAAGGCATAGCAAGCTCATTTTGAAACAAAAGAGATTATTTCAAATTCTATCTTTCACTGCATTAAGCCAAAAGAATTAGGAGTCTTCAGAGTTCACAAAATGCATCTGCATTTTGAAATTCAGTGTTTGGTGATGTGCAACTTTCACCATTTTTTTGGTTGTCAGGCCTCTGAACAATGCAGCAGAAAAGGCCTCCTTTGCTCCAGATATCAGATCTTGGGCAGGAGGATGGAAGGGGTCTGGAATCCTCTGCTTAGAGAATTCCAGAATGAATAAATGGAACTATGTAAAATTAAAACTCCATTTAATTCTAATATTCAGCAAAATGCTGTGGAGTTTTGACTTTGTTCTTCAGCTGGGAGGGCAGTGCTAAATCCTAATGTTAGTTCTGAATGCTGAGCTTCTTTCTGTTAAAAAAAAAACAACACATTATGTGCCTTTATTTAAGGAATCCTCTTTCTATGCAAATGCAATTCCTCTGAGAGAGGAGCAGGCAGGGGAAACACAAGTTATTTAAAACAGGCTATTCAATATTTTCCTAAAAAAAAAAAAAAAGATTCTCAAGTTATTTAAAGGCCATGGGACTTACATACCCAAGAACAACAAAACCCTGAGAATCTGAATCAAAACACGTCACCGAGCTTTTCCTCTACTTTCACTGAATGCAAATGAGAACATGAATTAACACAAACATCACATGGCCAGGAAATAACAACCTCAGCTTGCAAGAGCCACCAGTGCTCTTGTGCAGCTGAGTCACACCTGAATGGAGGAGAAATGGAATTATGATTGAGCAGACAGGATTAGAAGCTCATGGTGACAAAAGCTGGCCCAGAAGTGACAAAGCCAGCTTTGGATTAGGGAAAATAAATTCACCTCTCTCCTCTGCTCCAGCCCTCCTGCACAGCCTTGGGAAAGACACAGGGCTGTTAGAAGGATAAATACATAATAAACTCAGAGGTACTCTGATACCACTGCAGAGGGAACAAGAAAAGTGCATAAATTCTTGGAAAGGAGCTTGGAAAGCAATTCTGCATTTATTTCTCAATGTGGACAACATTTCACAGCAAGGATACATTTACACAGGTTTACTCAGATGAATTTGGGAGTGGATTAAGTGAAACCTGTGTGCAGGATGACAGGATCCTTGTGGGAAGCTAATGTGAAGCAGTTACTTTGCTTTAAATTCATGTTCTACCTTGCTGTGCAATAGCTTTCATGTGTAGATAAACACAAGAAAAAAAAAGAAATTGGCAATATCTGTTAAGTTATTATTGTAATAACCATTTTGCCATTATCCAGCATTGAATTGAAAGTTACCTTTAAAGGCTTTTATCCTATTAGGATAAACAAAATGGAATTAGGGGCTAAAAAATTCACCACAAAAGGGAATGAATTGACAGAGGAAGGGGAAATTAAAACATGGTATTTGAGAAGGATCAGGGAAATGTCCACTTCTATCTGGTTTTGTGCAGTGAAGTGCAGTCATCACCCTTCTCAAAGGACATTTAAATATCACCTTGCAGAATGGTGGAGAGAAGCAGACAGTCAAAGAAAGCAGGTGCTAAACTGAGATCTGGAACCTTCTGAGCCACTAATTTAACAAAGAAAGAAAACTCATGGAAAATAATCCAGCTGCAGCAGGAACATTTGAAAAGCAATGACGATTGTGTGCTCCCCAATCAGCAGAAGGTAAAAATACAAAAGTGAAGCTCTGAGTTAGTAAAGATTATTGGAAAGAGCCTGGTTATTTCCTTCAATTGCAGTCCCAGCTGAAGTTATTTTTCTATTTATAAATGATTATTGGTTTGTTATGAGACATTTCTCATGTTTATAGATCTCTCCCTAGAAGCTGAAGAGTTTGGGTCTCTGTGGAAAATGAATATAACCTTGGAGTCTTCTAGAAAAATGTCTTTATATTATACCCATTAGAGATGAATTTACACATTTAAAACCAGAAAGTGCCTAAACATGCAGACAGAGGTTTCCCAATTGCTCCCTCTGATTTCCATCACAGGTATTTATCAGCAGTGCTGGGGACATCATTGCCTCTAGAAATTCAGCCCAGCCACTTGGGGCTGCTTTTTAAGACACAAAAGAGTTCTAGGTTGGAAATAATTCTCACCCAAAGAATTTGCTGCTTTCCTCAGCAAACAGGGGAGAGATCCCTCAGTTCCTGTGCCATCCTGGCTCTGAAAGAGTCAGGAGCAGCAAGGCCAGAGGAATATTGCTGGTGTGTGTGGCAAACAACCCTGGAGCTGCTAATTCCAGCTGTGTGGTGGGGCAAGAAAGCTGCCAGGGAGCATTTTTGACTTTCCAAGGTGGGACACTTATTTCCACACACGGGGTCATGCAGTGACTCCTGCACACACAGCCCCAGGAGTCACAAAAGTCCATTCTTTATCAAGTTAGAGACATCAAAATAAAAAGCAAATATTTCCAATGTGACAACTTTATTTGGGTGCAGACAGCTTTGTCCCTTATTATTCTCTCAGTATCTGCCCTGCTGGTAGAGTTTGAAATGATTTATTGCAGGAGGTTGACCAAGGGTTGGTCATACACTAGAACAACCCAAACTGCAACAAGTTCTGTCTTGGAGCTCTAATCCTCCCTACTTCAGGGTTTTCTTTAAATTCTTCCTTTAAAATTTTATTTGTTTTCCATAAATTGACAAGATGGAGACTAGCATCCTCAGCATACACTTGATATTTATTAAATCCATTAAATGATGGACAGGAAGGTACCAAAATGCCTGGCCAGAGGATCGGTTCTGTTTACAGCATCTGCTGTTTCAATTTTATGAAATAATAATGCTGAGACATCGTTCAGCTCTTTGAAGCTCACAGCTCCAGGCTGCTGTGGAGGCACACACACCACTGGGCCTTAAAACAGGGAGCCACATTTCTGTGACCAAGAATATTTCAGTCAATCATTACAGCAAAGTTTAAAATTCAGACTCTTAGTCCTCACAGTCCAGGTCATTCTGGGGGTGGGATTTATTTGGCTGTTAAGGTTTTTTAATTGCACACTCCAAATTTTGGCTCCTGCACCAAGCTGTAGTTTCTGGTTTTTATTAGCCATAACTACTCTCAGTGTTTATGTAATAAGAGTTCAAAGTATATCTTTATGCCAATTCTCATTGCCAGCTCCCTTTTTAAATTTTTTTTTCTTTTTTTTTAAACTTTATTTTCAGCCACTCTGTGAAAAAACATTAGGGTATTTTGTGATGAGAAGGAAGGATTGCAGAATATGGAGCTGCTGCACAGCCTTGCTTCAAAACAACCTCCCACCACAGAGCCCTCAGAGGCTCAGTCTGGGAATTGGGAAGGAGGATGAAGTAAGGAGGAAGCTGGAACCACACAAGCTTGTAGGAAGGAGAAAGTTCAGATATATTTAACACCCAACAATCAGCAATTCAGGCTTTTCTGGTCCCACTTAAACCACAAGTCAGGAGTGACTGCACCAGTTGAGCAATGGCACCACTTCAGCCACTGGAAGGGGACAGAGATTAAACAAAAGCAGATTTTTCCAGAGCAATGTGAGCTGATACACAGCATCTGCTCTATAAAACTTCCACACTCACAGTTTCAAATTCAGATTCTTGTGGCCAGAAATCCCTAAAATTGAATATCTCACTGCCATTAACCTCTTCTGGAGGTACTAAACACTCACATTTCCAAGCTAATCCCTTCTTTTTAATTATTATAATTAATTACAGCTTGGTGTGGAGTTTATGTTAATTTGATTGATTGCAGAATTTTGCATTTACAGATTATCTCACTGTTCTTGCACCCTGGTGATTAGAAAAGGGCCCTGAATGCTCTCCCCCAGGGACACTGGGACTGACCCCTGAGGGTGTTGTTGGGGTTCAGGGATGTTCCCTCCCTGCCCTCACATCCACTCAAAGACCATTTTTAGTCCCTACTACTTCAACTATGGCACTTTACTCTCAAGGTTGGAAGAAATAAATAGTGATAATAAATGAAAAGGCAGTAGACAAATGACAGAAATTAAAATACTGAAAAAAACATTTCCACATGCTTTGTTTATTTTAACTTACCTTCTTTTTCTCCATTAAACACCAACCCCAGAAAAAAAATCCCTCAACTTTACAACACTGGTGTTTAAATGAGCTATTTTGTTGTTTATTGTATTCCCTACATGTTTTGCTATCCACCTTACTTCCAGACAAATTCTTGGAAGCTTTTAAATGAAGGCTTTAACTGTCCAACATGTACCACATCAATACCGCCTCCAGCAAACCCAGCCTTCTCTAAAAAATCTTCATAACACAGAAGTGAAGCTGTAAATTAAGGAGTCATTTTCCTGCTAAAATCCTGGGCTGAAAAGAAATTATTTTAGGACCCAAGGGAAAAAACAGGCAATGCGAAAATGAGATTATGTAGTGCCATGCCTAAACTTTCGATCTCTTTGTATGGACAGGGGGACCCAGTCCCAGGGATAATGAGTTAAGGGGGACTAATACAGAAAAAGTAAATACCCACGCTGAAATAAGTGGGAGTTTAGTACTGGAAGAGAGGATTTAGGTGAAGCAGAGTGTGTCTGCAGCAGGTCAGCTCATCCACTGCTCAAAATGCCTCTGCTGAGGCTGGGAGAGCAGCTTCCCCTCATCCCTGAGGGAGCAGCATGGAAGGCTCTGCCTGATCACACCAAGATCAGAACTACCTTCCCTTCCTCTTTGCTCCCTGAGTTCACAAAACCAGTCAAGGTTTCAATCAAACCCAAACACTTCAGGACAGCTTCTGAGGACTGGCATTTCTTTCACCATTCAAGAAATAATGCAGCAGGAGAAGTCCTTTCAGTTCCCTCAGGCACAGAGTTGTTCCCTCTCAGATACTTCGTGTACCAGATATTCAGCATAAGGACACAGAAGTAAATCTGTGTTTTCAAATGTGCTTTTCTTTGTGTGAGCAAAACTCACAGCAACTCCATCAAAGTCCAAACCAGCACTCAGAAAATCAAAGCTGGCTGAAAGGAGGACATCATTTGGCCATTCCTACTCTGATTTTAGCAATCCTTTCCAAGAGCAGCAGTTGCACAGAGGGAACCCGCTGGCTCCACTGGATGTGCCTGAACGTTTAGAGATGCTTCCTGACTGCTTTGTGCTGCTGGAAATTTGAGCTGTGCAAGAGTCCTAATCCCAAAAACAGCTTAATGAGCTCCTGAAATAAGCTCCTAAGTGGAGTCAAGCAATATTGACTTTCAGCTTTCAGCTCACTGTTCACTAACACATATTGGCATCCATTCTGAGGGCTGGAAAGGATAAAATACTTTGAAATTAAGTAAATAAGTGTTAAGCAGAAGGCAATTATTCTTTATGGCTCTACAAAACAGCCTGTTGTAAAAAGGGAGGTTTTCCTGTGTTCTCTTGAGAGTTACATTGACTGACAACTGAGTACCCCATGCTCTCACCCTATTCAAATGGAAAGCAAATTCATTTCTTTAAATCTGTCAGAAAAAATTAAAGGGACAAGGCAGAGGTTGTTAGATAATCAAATATTAAGTCACTGCACTGTAGTTTTATAGGGAAATCCTGAAAAAACCATGCCAGGGAAAATCTTAGGATTGTTTCCAAAACCTTAAAACCCTCCAGGGAAATAACTTTCACCCTGGAGTGTGTCAGTGTTTCATTACCTGCATCTTTCTGTGAAATTCATGGTCTTTACATCTTCTTAGGAAAGGAAGTCTGTGAAATGCAAATGCAAAGCCACTTCTTCACCTGATTCAGATACTGATGGTCAAAGTTCAAGCTACAGTTTTTATTCTCTCGATCCTACGCTTGATCTATCTTTATACATCTGAAAACACCTTGTTCACAAGAGACACTCCTCTAAAACTTTGCCTCTGATGCTTTTCTGGGTTAGATGGATCCTAAATGGGATTCCATAGTTCTGAGAAATCCGTGCTGTGTGAGAAATGCAGATAAAGATGCAATCACAGAACACTCTTGTGATGGCTGAGTAGAAATGACATTTCCTGTTATCTCATGTGACATAGCCAAGCTACCCAGGAATTCTCCAGTGCAAGCATGTGATAGCTCAGCATAATTCCTGCTGTCAAAGAATCCCAATGCATCAGATCCCAGCTAGAACAAGCAAGTATTCCAAGTAAACATAAAATAGACATTTTGCACCTGTGGTTCCAGATGTGGACATCTGCAATATCTCCTACACAGGGAGTTCTGCTGAGGGCAGAGGAGGGGACAACTTTGTGTGCCAGCTTCTGACAGCTCAGGACAATTTCCTCACATTTTCCTTCCTAGAGAAAAGTTGAAAACCTCAAGTTATTCCAACAAAGCTGGTCACGTGCACTGCAGAGAGCTCCCTGCTGGGATTAAAGTTAATTCTGTCAAAATATCAGCTGTGGCTTTATTTACTGATCGTGGGCAACTGCAAGTGGATCTTAGCAGGTCCTGGTAAGGGGCCTGGGGAAGGAGGAGAGTCTGGCTTCTAGGGGCTGGGCTGTGGAACAAATATCAACAGCAGGCAAGGAGCACAGGCAGGTCTAAATGAGTCTTCAGCAGGAAGTGTAGCCTTTTTGGTTTCCTTCAACAAGATTTGGGAATCCAGCGTGTATCTCTGAGCAAACTGGCAGAGGAGAGAAGGAAATCATCCATGAGGACACAGCCAGGAAGCTCAGAGGAGAAGTTGGGGTTATGGCTTGATGGAGGAGTTTTCTAATGTCTGGTTTTGCCCAGCTGGAATGACTTCTGCACATCACCTGCTCTCCCCACAGGAAATAATTTCTTGCATTTTCATCCTGAGTTTATGCCAGTCTTTTAGCTGAGGCTTTTAAATCAGGCTGTCTAGACAGACACAGACACATCTTGCAAGCTTAGGCTTGGCTTTTCTTTGCAAGAGTGCAAAAATGTCCTGTGCAATGTCGTGCCTGATTTATCTAAGAATATCCCAGCCCAGTGCTCCATCTTTATGGATGTAGCACTTCCTCCTCCACCCATTTAGAATGTATTCATCACTCCTGCTTCTCGTTCTGTGCTTTTCCCTGGTGCATCATTGCTGGGGAAATGTCATTAATGAGAGCATTGTTCAATGTAAGTCAGAGGAAAAAGAAATAGAGAGACAACTGCAGCCTCTACAAATCAGCCTCAGGGAAGTCTTTGGGGGGAAACTGATATTGCTGAGTAGTTTAGAAAGCTAATGTTGTCATTCAGAGTAAGATTTAAAACTACAGATGAAATACCAAAACCAGAATGAGAGAGAGTTGATGGAGGCAGCTGGGGAAAACTTAAATGGGGAGAAGGCAAATAAATTTTATTTGCCTGACTGTCAGTGTAGCTCAGCATGAATAACTTTGCCTCCCCCTTTCACCTTCCCTCCAAGGTTAAGGAAACCTAAAATAATTTACAAGTACAGACATGACTATTCTTGATCAGACATACACTCCACATTTAGGACATTATGAAAATCTGCCCATTATATTAAACCAACTAAATCTCTTCAAATTCTTGTTGGAGGGAATGTGTCATAAAAACCAAAGGGATGACTGTCTGTGTCACCTTATAAACAGAATAGACTGCCATAAATCCTTGAAATTTCCATAAAGCCTGGAGATATCACTGCCAACACCAATTGTGAAAAATTTCTCCTCTGTGTGTTCCACAAACAAATCTCCAAGGGCTATGTTCAACTTGTTCTGCTAATGATCTCCATTTCTTTACCAAATCCAGAGCAGAATTCAGGCAAATTGGGGGGATTAAAACAGCAACCTGCTGGAGGCTCCATCTCTCTTCACAGAGACCAAGGTGGTGAGCAGCAACAGAGCAAACGTGTCCCTAACCTTAGCAGCATCCTGCTTGTGTGGCTCACCAGCCCATTTCCCACCCCTCCAAAGTGAAAGTGAAATGCTCTTTTATGGTAGGGTGAGCACCCACCCCAGCCTCCGCCTGGGCAGGGGAATGGGGAGGATTTGGGAGGATTTGGGAGTGGATTCCTGCAGGGACCCGTTCACAGCTCCTCGTTGCAGCATCAGCTTCAGCGCTGATCCTGGAGAAAGCTGCCTGCTCCCAGGCAGGGCCTTTTGCTCTTTTCTACACTTAATTTTGTCTGCAGCGTGTGTGATCGACCAAGCAGGAGGTGTCAGAGCCTGGTTTGAAGTCTCACATCTCCAGGGAATCAATTAATTGTGTCTAAGACAGCAGTGACCAACAGACCCCAAGATATCATTGCCAGAAGAACTGCTCAGGTTTTCCAGCACAAAAGTGCTTTTTCCTCCAATTCCCTCCTGCCTTTCCTCCCTCTGTGGTTGAAGTGGGCAATTTTCTGTATTTTACCAGTGCACATGTTAATATTATGAAGGATTTTTGCCAAGGTTTGAGCTGTTAAGAAGGCAAGAGCAGCTTTGCACAGCTGACAAAGGCAACAAACACAGGGAAAAGCTCCAAGGAATCTTGGGTGGTTTTAATCACCAGATATTTCAATGTCAATATGGAATGGGCAGACTGCTACAGGAGTAGCTCGTTCTTTTGGTGTTCCAGTTGGTTAATTCCCAATTCAATTCCTTCAGGACATGTTTGAAGCTCTGAAGCATCAAGGAGTTTGTAGAGTCAGAAATCTCAGTGCTGTTTTTTTCAGTGCTGACAGGAGCACAGATTAAAACCCACTAAATTAGACTCTAAAAAATAAAAAATTAATGTCCCAGTTGTTTCCTGTCAGATATTTCACGTAACAGATATTCAGCATAAGGATACAGAAGTGAATCTGTGTTTTCAAATGTGCTTTTCCCAGGTGATTTTCCCCTATACCTCCCTGCAGGGAAGCACCCATGGGTTTTGTTAGCCTTGACATGGTTTGGGACAACAAGAATCCGACTCTGATTTTCTACAGTGTTGGTTCTAATATCAGTGAAAACCAAAGACAAAATTTCCTATAAACTGCCTTGTAGTGTAGCTCAGGACTGCCTTTAAATCATGTCCAAATATAAACTGCACAAAAAATCAATGCTCAAAGAATTGTGTGTGAAACCTTTTTGTCTTCTCAATAATGCACAGTGACCATTCCTGTGGGAAATGCTGAGGAAACCCTCACGTTGAGAAGAAATTAGAGGGAACAGATGTTCCAAGATCAAACAGAATGAGGCAAAGTTTTTTTGCAGTAGAAAGATAAATCCAGGGCACCACTTGCACCCCTGTGAATATCCCAAATATTCCCAGCTCTCCCAAAACCCTCCCACACCTCAGCCACACCAAAAACATCCTGACCCTGCCTGGGGTTCGCCCCAATGCCCTGGAATTCTGTCCAGACAAAAATGTGCATCAGCATAAGAGAGCTTTGATAAAATAGCCACCCTGGATATTTGAGATTTTGGGTGGCAACAAGAGGACAAAAATGTACAAAGATAAGTGGGCACTGGGTGTGCTTTTAGGAACAAAACATCTGATTTCATTATCCCTGGGATGCAGAGGATGAGTGGGATGTGAGCCTGGTTTCTATTCACCCAGCTCGCTGTGGGACCAGTCATGAATGCTTTTATTGTGCCCAGGAATAGAAAAGGGGTTTGCTGCTGTTGGTGTTATTTTACATTTATCAGCTGATAAATGAATTGAGGTTGGCAGGAATTCTGATTTGCATGTTTCGAGTAAGGTACAAGGCTGGCTGAGCTGTGGTGACTGGGTGTGCATTTAATGAGAAATGAAGCAAATAGCAATATTTTGCATTTTCCTTTCAGTTTCACTCAGAGCTTTTAAAGCACCTTCTAACTTGGTATTCATACCACCCAATTTATGTACACCCTTCCTGAATTACTGAGGAATGACACCTCAGCCAGATCCTGCAAGCCAGTTCTCTGTACTACATAAAATTATGTTTTCTATGTACAAACTAAATACACAGGGACTCTAATCTACATTTAGATTTAACATTTATAACAAAGCATTATTACAGGCTACATATGTTAATTCTGCAGTGTATGCAACACAGAATTTGCATTGGAAATTTACTTTCTATCATGGATAATATGTGGGTTTCAGGCTACATCTGATTTTTCAAGTCACTGAGAGAGTGACTCCATTAACCAAAGACAGCAGTTGCACTATTTGGCCTCACCTTTATTATGGCCACACTTTTTATTTTCATGAAAAAACAAAAAAATTTATAAGGCACATAAATATTATCAGGCAGGGGGTAGAGCAGAGCAGTTATTGAAGAACTACCAACTCCATTACACCTGCTCTGCTTTGGAACAGAGCACTTGAGGAAAAGTTCTCAATTCAGAATTCAGTTGACCTGTTTCTTGGATATTTTGCATGGGTTTGGCTGCCTGGAATTCAGCAGTGCTAGTCCTGATTTATAGTAGTACTGGAAGCCAGTTGATTTTGAGATCAGGCTAAACCAAAGTAGAAAATCACATTCAGTCAACTCAGCTTCTCCCATATTTTTGGGAATAAAATAAATATATTTTTATATCGTTCAGTCAATCTAAGTGCAGTGCATTATTCAGATGTAGACAGCAATCTAACAATAAAAATGATCTTACAGATTTGTATTTTATATGCTAAGAAGATTTCACGTTATGAGTTTTAGAAATATTCATGGCTGATGTCAAGACTTGCTAAATTTAACAGGCTGTGAAAGAACTGGGCTGAGCCATAAGGGCAAAGAAAGGATAATTCTACAGCCAGTGTGGGATCATATAAAACTAATTTATAGACTCTGCAGAAACTCTGCCAGCTCCTTGAGGCACATTGAAACACCTCTCCTTAAGCAAATTGCCAGAATTCTTCTGAGCAAACGAAGATTTATATCAGATGTAAGAGACTGGGAGTTGGATGCAAATCAGAGAAACTGAGGAAGGTATCAGTGAGGCCTAACACAACATCATAGTGAGATACCTACAGGAGAGACCATAAAATAATAGAAAAATCAGATAAAAATAGGTCTGAAAGGATGCAAAGAGTTCATCTTGCTGCACAGCCTGGCAAGTACCATGTTTGCAGTAGGTGTATTTATATTTTATATTTAAATATAACTATATCAAATTTGTTTATTATGTAAATAGATAACATTTGTAATTTCTGAGATAAAATGCAAACACACAAGCCAGTATCAATATTTATACTGTGAAATATAAAAATCTCCATTATATATATATTCAAAACACCTGTCTCTCAGGAAATCTTCCCATCCTTCCCTTTGAAGGCTTATATAATATGAAACCATCACCTTCTTTCCTGAAATACAAACCCAGTACTTCAACTGAAGAAGCTGAGGAATAGGAATCACAGAATTATGGGATGGTTTGGGTGCTTAAAGAGCACCCAGTCAGTCTTTGAACACACCTGTCCTGCCTGCCATCCTCCCCTCTCCTGCTTTACAATATTATTAAATAATAATATTATTATTATAATTCATAATCATAATATTATTAAAATCATGTTAATTTCTTTTAATATAGCTCTCAGTGATGGCTATTTATTTTTTAGGTGTTTTTGGGGGGATTTGGGGGAATTTTTTTGTACAAAAGGCAATAAGATTTTCTCCCAGGACACTTGGCAACGAGGTATTTACCAGAGTAATGTATTTAATTACTCTGGATTACCAGAGTAATCCACGAGCTGCTGGAAAGGGAATAATTATCGACGGGTAAAATGCCCATTAGCAAGTTCCAGCGGTCAATGGATGTGGCAGGAGGCTGCTAATGGCACGGTGAGCTGAGAGCGGGGCTGGTGGCACTGCCAGGGGGCACAGCCTGCTTTTAGCTGAATTCAGCTCCTCCAGCCCTGCACTTATGGATAATGGCCGAGGGACAGCAAACTGGAGCTGTCTTCTGTCCACACACGGGTTCTACCATTTCTTACTTTGTTTTTTGGTGTGGCTTCATGGTCATGATGCCAAATAATATTTGGGGTTTTTTCCTTTTATCTATTTATATATATATATATATATATATAAAATATATGAATATGTATATTCATATATGTATTCATATATATGTGAATATATCATATATCATATATATGTTAATATGCACACTATATATACTATATATGTGTATATATATACTATATATAGTGCATATATTTGCACTATATATAGTGTGTATATATATACACACACTATATATATACTATTTATATGTATGTATACACTATATATAGTGCATATATTTGCACTATATATAGTGTGTGTATATATATATACACACACTATATATATACTGTTTATATATATATATATATATATATATATATATATATATATATATATAT
>QUSF01000017.1:2495952-2508898 GCA_003676055.1 Chloebia gouldiae
TATATATATATATATATATATATATATATATATATATATATATATATTCTATGCAAGGTAGTTAATCAATAACCGGGTTATTACAGAAGTTTCTTTTTAGTTGAACTGAGAGGGGCAATTGGGGGATTCCTTAAAATCAGAGGGTTTTGGGCACGTTGCAAAAGGCAGGCCTCAGAGACAGCAGGATGGTGATTGGAGTTAAGCAGTAGCCATAAGATTTATCAGCAGATAAATTATACAAGTAGAAAGAAAGGACAAATAGAACAATGGTCTGTGTATTAACTCTTGGCTAGAGTAAATCCCTCAGTTGCAGAAAAGTATATCTGGTGAGATATTAGGAAGTTTTAAGCTTAATAATGGAGCTCTGTGCATTGTATCTTAAGGCTTACAAGCAGGAATTGTATTTGAAATAAGCAAGCATTGTTTTAACCAAAGGTACGTGTGCTTATAGTGGTTGGACTATATATATAAAAAATCATTATGAATCAATTTTGAGCTCTTTAACCTTGTCATAATCTGCTAAAATGTTTCTGTTAAAATAAATATTGAAAATGCCTTTCAAGACACCAGATAAATGCAGCATTCTGTGGGCAGGAGCAGCACTGAGAGTCTCCAGCATTCTTCATTTTCCCTTTTCTCCAATTGCTCAGATAGAGCCACAGCAGTCTTTGCATTTGTGTGTAGAATTTGTGGGTGAAATTTAGAAATTTAGATTAGTATGTTCTAATATTTCTATTAGATTGCCAAAATTGCTGTGTTTGGCTTAATCCAGCTCCCATGAATGCTGTGCTCTGAGTGAGGCCTTTTGATGACAACATCCTGAATAAACTGGAGCTTAAATACAGCACCTAAATCACAGGCAACCAAAATGATCTGCACTGTGGTTTTCTGTATTTTTACAATGATTTGGTTGAGTGATTTTGGATGATCTGGCTACTGAAACACTTGTTTTGTGGTGATTTTATCTCATGATGGCTATTTTAAGAGACATGATATGAGAAAATAAAAATTCGATGCATTGAAAATAATGAAATATTAAAAATAGTAGAGGGAAAATGTAAATTGTGGGGGACTGCTGTATTAATATCCAGCCCCAGTCTGCTGGCAGTCAGTTACCATCACTAAACTGTGACATCTGGCCACAAAAAGGACTCCAGCTCTGCCTGATCTGAAGGGCTTTGCTCACTTGTGCTGCAGGTTAAGGCATCAGAGGGTGAGTGCTGCAGGGAAATGCCTGAGCTTTGTGCAGCCGAGTGGGTGAAACCCTGCAGAGCTCATCATTCCTCCAGGATCCTCATCTGGGATTTGTCCCACTGAAGAATGGCAGGAGCTACAGGTTTCCTGTGAAAATTACAGCAAAACAAACACCAGGAAAATATAAACAGAATCCTTTAGGATCTCCAGCTTGTATTTTACAGATGTCAATATGGGGCTTGCACTGACCCTTTTAGTGTCCAGCCAGCATGAAACTGCCTTCCATGTGCCCTGTGTGAAAACAGGAAAGCAGTCATTCAAAAATAAAGGTTTTTGATACAGTCCAAGAAGAATAAAACTATCACTGATAATCCTGTTCTGTTAAGGAAGCAAACAAAAGTGAATAAGAAAAATTATTCATATTTTGTGGCAATATAGTTCTTGACCCTTGGTGTGCTTCTAAAAGGCAACTACAACTGGGGTGTAATTGGATGTAGGTTTTTGAATATTTCAAACCCTGTAATTCTTTCTCAGGGAATTTATTTGTATTAATGCATTTACCTTTTTTTTAGAGATTAGGAGCAATGCCCCACTTAAAAGTACCAAGTACATACCTGGGTCCCAAGCAGAAAAGAAGAAAATGAACAGTTTTACTTGAATAGCTGTTAGCAAGAAATATACAGAGGAGAAAATCTCATTTTCTTCATTTTCCACTCACCTAACTCACCTAACTAAACAGGAAAACTGTGACATATAATTTTATAAAAAAAAAAAAAGAAATGCATTCTACATTTATTAATTATGATGAAAATTCATGTCAGTGTTTCTTCTTGATGTTCCTTACTGATCCTATATCATTGCAACATAACAAATATAAATTCTTAAGAAGCCTGTGCAGATCTTGAGCAGTATGAATAAAGGAAGGGAATGAATAAACCTCCAGGAAAAGAAAAAAAATCAAGGTACAGTTCCCATTAGACCCATTAATTACTGCAGAGCTTTTAAACCAACATAAATTCAAAGCAATATACTGATGTCAGGGTAGAAGTATTTGTTCTGAGATAAATACCACAAAATATCAGGTAAATCTGCTAACTATGACTGATTTATTTCTGGGGGATTGTGTTAATTCCAGATTAAATCTCTGATTTATGGCGCTGCTGAGAGCTCCAGTTCCTTCCTACTGGTAATGGCAGCTGGATAACCTGCTCCAGGGCTGGGATGCTGAGATGGAAAAGGCACAAAGCAACCTGAACAAATAAACTCATCCACTCCTGGCACATGGGAATTGCTGCAGTGAGCTCCCACCCAGGCTGAATAAATCCCTGGCAGTGCTGGGCTTGGGGCTGGCACAGGATCTCCCAGATAAGAGAGGCAGCCCCTGCTCCCCCAGCTTTACCCGCTCCATGAAAAGGGATCCCTGCCCTGCAGGGAGCATCCCACAGCTCTGGAGCACCCCAGAGCTCAGGAGAATCCCAGGTGAGGAGGAGAGATAAAAGCAGTGAGGGATTTCCCAGCCTGCAGTGATGTGCCCATCCATCACAGACCCGGAGTGTTCACATGTCCCAGCACGGAAAGGCACAAAACACAGATTTATTATGCTCCTTTCTCCCTCCTGTCTGTGCTCCATGGAGCTGCAGGCTGCTTTTCTCATTCTAAATACATGTACTGGGCCAAATGTGTCCCTTCTGTAAATACAGCAGCTGACTGAGATTCATTTGGCTCATTGTACCTTAAAACCAAGAAAAAATAGAGAAGACACACTTTGAGATCCTGTTCTCTTGGGAACAAATGAAATAAGATTATGGTTATATGGACCACTGCAGAGGAAAAACCTTCTCAGATTCTCTTCCAGTTTATTTTCCTTTCTTCTTTTGTTTGTTGTGGACACTCACTATTTCCAGAAGGAAACATTTGTACTTCCCTGATATCCCATTGATTTATTATGGGAAAATTTGGCTTCACGGGCAGAAGTGTGTGAGCAGGTGAAATTGCACCCACAGATTAAAAGAAAAAGACCCATTGTTGTTGCCATATTGTGGATTCAGTACAAACAACAATGTGCCTTCATAATTCCATCCATTTTCTCCAGTAATTCCAAGTGGATGCAAGCTTTTCTCTGAGTCATAAGTGATTTTAGGAAAGGGATACAGGAGCAGATGAGGGAGAGAAGAAGAAACCTTTTTTAGTGGGGAAAAAAATAACTCTCTCAAGAAATTCCAGAGGAACATTTGATGTTTGATGTCTACACCATGCAGCAGGTCATGGTGATCTCAGAAGGGACATTCCTAGGGATAAATAATTGCCAATTCTATCTTCTTTTGTACATCTCAGAGGGACTTTATTCACTCACCAGCTTCTCCCTGATATTCCTTTAAGATCTCAGTGTGTTTCGTTTTCAGCTGGGACCTCTGTGTAGTCCTGTGGGCAAAATTGTGTGGCAAAATTGTGGCCTGATGTCAAAAAATCCTTTCTCTGCTAGGGTTTGTTGGAGAGAACAGCTTTTTCCACAGCTTGACACCTCCTCAGAATGACAGAGGGAGGGCAGTAGCATTAGGATAATTAATTAGCTGATAGCTAATCTCCCATCCCACCTTTCCAGGCAGCCCAGCAAATGCTGTACAAAGTCCTCAATTAAAATAACTTGAGCTGGTCATAAACATGTGATGTTCCTTTCCATTAAGAGCGTCTTGAACACAACAAAAAGAGGGGCTGAGACTTTTATGATGGTGAGGGTACCACATATGGTCCCTTTAAACTGGCCTAAATTGTGCCTCAGGTGCAAAAGGGCCACACTTTACATTTTAGGCCGCCTTTTTCCCCTCCATTTTTTCCTTAAATATGCCACTTGTTTTTAGTGGTGATATTTATTGTTGCCACTACAGCATTAAGCAGCAGAGCAGCCACTGGGGTGATGTTTCACTGAGCAGCTAAGGCAAGAAAACCTGCAAAAGCAGCCAAAGCCATGAGTGCACAACTCCTGCTGCTGCAGGTACCTGTGAAAATGGAGGATTGTCTGAACCTCCCAGCATTTTCTTTGACAAATGCCTCCAAAAGCAGAGAGTTCCTTGGTTTGAATTTCAGGATATGCAAAGCTAACTTCCAGCTCTGTGTTCAGAGTGAGTTAGCTGATATCATTTGATTTCATCTCCATCTGCCTCCTGAACAGATTTGGCGTGTGTTCCCGAGTCCCCATCTGTGTCTGTGGGCTGGGTCAAATGATTGTACTCACAGACGTCATTTGGGATCCTTCTGGTCTGGGGCATTCATGAAAACCAGCAATTCATTGGCAAATGGCTCTTTAGTCATTCTGGACTCTTCCCACACTGTGCTGTCAGCCCCGAGAATCCTCCTGAACCTTCGTGCCCAGCGGGGCTGTGGAGCTGTTTCTGCTGCTGAGGGTGTAAGGCCAAATCTCAGAATGGTGGAACTCAGCCCCAGCAGGGCCTGAGTGGCCAAAAAATGTGTTTACAACTCTGGATCTGATGGGAAACAGTCAGTTTGAGAGTCTGAGAGTCCAAGAATTTGTACAGAATACTGCATGTGGAAAGCAAATTACTGACAGCAAAACTTGTGGGTGCCAGCTAGTGAGGGCTTCCAAATTCCCAAGGAATGCCAGTGGGTTTAAAGGATGCTGTGGAGTAGGGCAAATTGGAAGAAAAGCTTTGGGATTAGGAAGAATCCAGCTGCTGGAATGTGCAGTTACAGTGCAAACAGCAGTGATCTCCTGAAATGTGATGCTGCAGGTTCAAAAAGTTTGGTGCTGGGACCTCACAAATTCCCACTGAAGGATTCTGACAGCCCTGATGACACTGGGGTCTTCCTGGGATATCCAAGAAAGTCTCTGAGATGATTTTACTTAAAGAAACTTTCCTTTCTGCATGAAAAAGTGAGTACTGCAGAGAATTCTTGTCTTCGAGGCCTGTAGCATAAATTAACTTGAAAACAAAAAGCTGCTGTGAAGTTTTCTGCTGCCAAAGCTTTAAGCTTTGAATCCCTTTTGTCTGCAATGGTAACTGCTGGGCAGACGATTTTTCATCCTCAGAATGAGCATGCTCACCCTAATCTTTGACCAAAAAAACGCCAAAAATTTCACTTTACTTTGATGAAATGACAAGAAACAAAGACAAAGTGATAAATATTTTCCTCCATTCATAATAATAAAAGTTGAATAGCTTTGGAAGAAAGCTTGCACCTTCCTCATCAATCCCTTACCCAGAGCAATGCCTAAGACCTTTTTTTTTTTTTTTTTTTGCAGCATTTCCTTGGTGTTTTTTCTGTCTCTCTCCTGCCAAGTGGCACAAGCCAAGGCAGGGCTGCAGCAGGGTTTAACCCCAGCGCTGCCGCTCCGTGAGAACTCTCCTGCTTTGACCCAACAGCTCAACAAAGAAGTCCAGCCAAAAGTTCTGCATCCACAGGCAGTGACCCATCCCCTGGCATCCTCCTGCATGGCAGAACCGAAGTTTGTCCTGCTCAGCAATGCAGAGCTCAGCTGCAGGCTCTGTGCCCTGCCTGCTGCTGCAGCATCCTCTCCCTGCGGGCAGTGGATGCTCCAGAGCCCCCGGGCTTGCCTGGCAGCGCTGATTTCCTCCCTGCATCCCTCCACACACGGAAATATCTCCTCTAACAACCCCTGCAAAGCTGGTTTCTTTGGTGGTCATGCACGGTGCTGGCTCTGGGAGAGTTTGCACTGCAGGCTCCGAATCAGTTTCCCCTCCCTCCACCTCCCTCTTTTCCCCTCGTTTTCCCTGACACTTTTTTCGGAACACTGACTTTCCAGCTCCAGGCAAAACAGCCGCTGCTATTTTTCTCTCGATTATCAAGGATCACCTCAAGTGAAACTTTGAGGCATTTTAAGAACAGGAGCATTTATCTGTGTTATTTATATAAACCTCCGCAATTAACCCCTGGATTTCTGTTTGGATTAAAAACCAGATTGCCAAGAGGGTGAGGGTGCCCTCATCTCATTCCCACATCCTCCCTCAGATTCGTAGCAAAAAGATTTTGCTTAGTCATATTTGAATTACATGGTGGGGATTACTACAAAAAAGGGTTCTTTTCAGGAGGGATAAGGCACCCTTTGAATATTGAATACTGAGTTAGAATAACAACACATTTCAATTCATAAATGCCTGAAGTACTACTAAAAATATGTAAATAGTCTGTAATTACCAACTTTATGGGTGTGCTTTCCTAAACACTTCTGGAGAAAATGAGACCTTACAGTGTGAAATCTTAGTTCTTGTAAACCACAGCATCCTGGGCCTCTACTGATGCAGAATCTGCCCTAATAAATTTTAGTGTGCTGCTCCTTTTCCTTCCTGATGTTCTGAAAACAGTCCCTGCATTCCCATGGGACTGCAAGCTGCTTCTTAAAAACCTTGTAATAAGCAAAGCACATTTCACATTTTTCTCTCAACAAGTACCAGGTCAGTTTAAATTATTACAATCTCAGCATCAAACTTGCCTGTCAAGATGTTCTTTCAATACAACCCAAATATTCCGACACACCAAGGATAATTTCTTCTTCTATAACCAGACAGATTGTTAAGGGGAAAAAATACAATTGTAGATCAATATAACAATTTTTGGTTAATTATATAAATATTTATAATTTTAAAAAATTAAAATATTAATAATTTTTAAAATAGTTATTCTACAGACCCACAGAATCATTTAGGTTGGAAAAGACACGCAGGGACATCAAGTCCAATCTTTGGACGTGGAATATCCAAGCCCTGCATTCTGAGGGGTTCTGCCTCAAGAGCCACTCACCAGTAAAACCAAGCACTGAGATAAAGTGAGATTAAAACACTTCTGCTCTGTTCTTTTGTGGCCAAACAGATTCGATTTGGCTGATCCACTCCTGTAAACACTACAGATGTGATGGGGCCTGTGAAACCACTCCATCTTCCACCAGCAAAATGAGAATAAATTAGGACAAATTACAACAGCATTAAACAACAGAATCACACCAGACTTCACGGTTATGTCTTCTGGAAAATATTTTTTAATCTGGGGATTCAATTAAATGACATCCTCTCTACATGTGCTTATCAGAACAGGCCAAATTCATTCCATGCAGCAAAATTCAGTGAGCAATTTTGGTCCATTCACTTCAGAACCTCCTGCACAGTGCTACAACATAAAGATGTCATTTAAACTGAGGCAGAAAATTAATTAGAGCCACCCTAACAATTTTGCATCTCTAATTTGGATGGGAGTTCTTTGCAGAACATCTGTGCTCCCCTCCCAGCTAATTGCAAGCGCAGAGGGAAAAGCCACAAGCACGATGTTTGATGCCTCCTCCCAGAGACCCATTTACACTCACTAATGCAAACACAGCTTGCTGCAAAACTTGCCAGCACTCTGGGCTCCTTGCACCGTCCAATTTCTGCTTCCTGGCCAGTGGAAAAACTTTGGGATTGAAACTGCCACTCAAGGAGCTATTAAAGCCCGGGATGCCTCATCGAGTAAATTGGATTGTTGTGACACAAACTGGTTAAGGCTCGTGCCCTTCCCCGAGCTCAAGAATTACACATTTGAAAAGACCTGGCTGTGTGAGGGATGGCTGGAATGTCTGAGTTAATTTTCCCAACCTCTCAATGGTTTTGAAGCCTGCAATTATCCTTTCGATGTTAGGCAGAGTTCAGTTCTGTGTTGGGCTGCTGCTCTTCCCTGTTCCAGGTGGTCAGGAAGGATCAGCTCCAATGGAGCCTTGAGACCTGCTGAGGGCTCAGGATGTGCTGCCTGCTGTAGGGGCATGCAGGAATTATTTTACCTCAAATCCTCTGCCTCAGAGTAAATGTCAGCAAGGCAGGGGCTTTTTTCCTATTCTGTGTGGGTTTAAACTAGTCTGTATTGTGCAGTAGACCTTGAACAGGCTTCTAAGACATAAAAAAAAGTAAATATTCCTTACTTTTGGATAAAAAGGAAGAGAGGCACGTAAAACTTTGCAAGCTGTGGAGTGTCTTCTCACAGAGAAGACAAAACCATACTTGTGAAATTTTAACTTCAGTGGTGTGAATGAACTGCTAAATGTGCATGGCAGTGATGTTACCTCTCACATCCAGCAGGAAATGATGCCAAGGAAGGGGGAAAAGCTGAGTTTCAGTGAGTTCAAGGAAGGGACAGACCTGCAGACCTCATCCAGGTGTCCAGAGCTGCTGCCTGGGCTCACTCTCTCTTTAAGCTGCTCCCCCTGAGCTCCTCTGCCTCTGCCTGGTGTTTCCAGGAAGGTTTATCCATCTCTGCAAAAAGGGCCATCACCTCCTTTCTCACTGGCAGGTTTTTTCTGATCCTTCTGCAAAAAACTACACAACTAAACACCTGAGGAGTTCTTAAAAGCACAGTTTTATATGGGGAAAAAAACGAAAATATTAGCCAAGAGGTAAATCAGGCAAAACAAAGGCATGATCTCTTCAGCACCATGACCTGCAAAAGTCTGTGTTTAATTCTGTCAGTGTGCTGGACCTGCAGAAAAGGCAGGGATTTGAGTTCCTCTGGGGGTTTCCTTTGAAGGGCAGCCTGATGGATAGAGCCCTTCTCCTCTGATAACCCCATTAAAAACCAAGGTGGTCAGTGCTGAGCACACATCAGGATTTCAGTCATTGTTACAGGAGCTGTGAAATGAAATCTGTGCCCAGACAGCCTCATATTACAGGCTGGATTGATAATAAAAACTATCTGCAATAATGTTTTGTAATAATACAACATTATTAAAAAATACCTCATAAATAAAGCACAAAATACAGGGAAGTCAGGTTTATTTGTATTTATTTATGCCTGGAGCTAAATGTCTGTGAAATGCCAGCAGCCATTTACCTGCAGCAATCTGTGTCCATAGATCCCTGCAGGGTTCTGGAATTGGGGTAAAAAGTGGGATTTTGAGGCTGCACATCCCTGGAAAGGACAGATCTGGCTGAGCTCAGTTCTCCCAGCTCTGGGACAAGGTGACTTCAGCCTGTGAGGAATGGGAATGTTAATCCTGGGAGCAATCTCTCAATATTGATAATTCTGCATTTATCTGCACCCCGCCTCCTGTTTTCATTTTGCTGTTATGCCCCAACCTCGTGCCATCCATCAGCACAAACTGCCTCGGGGGAAAACAGAGGAACAGCAGTGAGAAATTACTCTCAAAATTAAGCAGAAAAGGGGAAAAAATAAGTATGCTTGAAAAGAAAAGATTTAACTTTCCTTTGCAATAATTAGAATTCGTTCTTGCAGTGCCTTGTTCCTCCACAGTTACTTCTCTGACCTTCCATCAGAGTGTGGGTGAGAAGGAGGATTATGAAAATGAGATGAGCTTAATTAAAACTGCTTAATTTATCTCTTTTTTTTTAAAAGAGCAAAACAGCTACCCTGATTGAAAAATGTAAATATCTAGCAGGCTGTTTTCCTATTCTATTGAATAGAAATATAGTTCTAGAAATCTTAATTTTAAATATAGTTCTAGAAAATTTTTACTTTATTAGCTTTTATTTTAAAGCCTTTGCTTTCTTTGTGTGAATTTCTATGGTCACCCATAACAGAAAGAAAAAAACAATCCAAGCCGTGAAACAGAAATCATTATTAATAGAGCAACTTCACTGAGCACTGAGAATTTTTGGGTTGCATACATAATAAAGGAAAGTTGCAGAAATAATATGTCCTAAAACCGAGTAAATTTTCCCTTCTGGAGTGTCCCATCCAGTGGGGTTTAAAGAGAAATGTATTTTATTGAAGTAGAGCTGTTTTACTGGAGAGTGTCAGTGTGGATCCAGAATTATTCTGCTAAATCATGAGCATTACTTGAATGTCACCACTGCCGTGAGATGAGGATGAAGGTGATGATTAATGCCACAACTAAATTAAAATATTTATTATTGTAATTTGGTATTATTAGCAAATCTGAAGAAAAATAAACAATACCAAAAATACTCAGTTACATTTGTGTTCATAAATGCTCATGGGGTTTGGTTTTTTATTTGCTTGTATGGAAGTCATCAGCAACCAGAACCAGCTATCACCAGCAATCACCAATTTTCCTGTAGCTCATCTGGCAAATGTCACCTAATCAAAAAGAAGCAAGGAAATTAAAATCTTAGTGTCACTCAGTGTGACAAAAATCACAGTTTGAAAATTGCATTTGTGGCAGAACCAGGTGTCTGTTGGTGTTCACAGAGGATTCTGTGCCAGGTAATCCCAGAAAAAACAGGGGATTGTTTCCATGAACATTACTCATGTGAGCAACAGCTTGGGAGCATTCAGTGCTGCATGTGAAATAAACCCCTGCATAAAAGTGACTTTGCTGCCACCCTGATTACTATTTCTATGTGTATGGTATTGTATTGCTGCTTCTTTTTTTTCATTTTAATTATACTTGATTAGCAAAACTGCAGCACAGCAGGAAACAGGCAGGAGCAGATTTGCTGAACCCTTGCACACTCCTGCTCATGATTGCAAAGCTCTGAAAAGATTTGAAGGTCACACTCTTCCTCTAATAACCATTTCTTTTCTCAGATGGTAAAAAATTTCGGAAGGTGCAGCGCTGTTGGTTGGAGATTTATTATGAAACAAGCTTTGAGGCAAAATTTACTTCCATCACTGACTTAATTAGAAATGTTGGGGATGTTATAGATGTATCTGTTTGGGGGTTGTGTTTTTCAAACCTCCTGCAGCTCTCAACAGCAGCTCAGGCTGCTGCTCAAAATTAATCACCCAAGGTGTTCTGCAGCCTTTAACCCTGGCCTCAGGACAATACATTCCTCAAATTAGGGATCCTGAAGGACAGAAATCCAGAGGATTTATATTCCATATTTATATCCCTGTTTACGGATAGTTAGGCTCCTCTGCCTGAAGACCTTAATCAACTCCATCCCTCTCTGCCAACCTTTTATTCAAGTGGACAGCGAATCAATCCCAGGTAATTAAGTGGTACTTTGGGAGAAAAACTCACAGATTTTTGCCTTAAATCAGCACAATTGTGGCGTGGGGCTGAGGGGAGAAACGGGTTCTTTTTCCTCCTTTCCTCAGATCACATAGAAATAGGTTTGATAGTACTGAGGGGAATAAGGCTGCCCTGAACCAGAGCAGGATTTTGACATAATATTTTTACAATTATATTAGATTCAACTCAATGAAAACATGATCCTGCAGGTGGCATTTCATTGGATGCACTGGTACCACACACATCTGAAACCCCATTCCATTCTCCTCCATTTGGATCTGCACCCACTCCATGGAAAGCCCTGTGCATAATCACATTATTCCCAATATAAAACATCCCCTGACTGATAACTCTCACAACCCTGGCCAAACCTTCCTCACAAAATAAACCTTTTCTTACCCTTTGAGCTGACAAGTCACACACTTGGGTTTGGTTGTGGATTTGCCTTTGTTTCTCTTTCCACCTTTTCTCCTCATAGAAATGTGTAACAAGGAGCTTTTTCCTGGCTTGGGGCTGTTCCACTCCTGCATGAGGCAGGAGGCAAAGGCAGAACTGATACCCCAAATTTCCAGAGCTCAGGACTAAAATAGTCTTGTCTGTCTGCATCAATCTGTGTGGTCAGTGCTGCTCCACGCCCACAGATCCAGAGGATGCTTTTTGCCTCCTGCAGTCATGGCTGTGTGTGGGAGTTGTGATGTATTTTCCTGCGTTCACTTTGGGTTTTTAATTTCAGTCTCCTTTCATTACTCTCCCCTCAATCTTTCAGGCCAAATAGGATTCCAATTAAGGATGAACTGTCACTGACAAATCACTGCCTTTTGTTTCCAGCAATGCCTCTCTTTGTTAGCTTCACTTTGCAAAAGCAACTAAATCAATGGAAAGTAAAAATATATATTTAGCCTTTTTTCTTTTTTTTGTTGTGGGAGATTTTGAAAAAGAAATAATTTATTGCTTCTGAATGGAAGCATCATTCTCTCTCTTATAACTCCAAATCTGGAAGACACTTCTCCCAGCCTGACTACTTTCTGCCATCCTAAAAAAGATTTGAGATCCCAGGGGTTCATCTTGAGTGGATCTAAGCACTGTGTTATAAGGATGAGCTCCCTTGACCAAAGTAAAAGATGTAACAACAGTGCCAGGAAAGTGACATCTATATTGAAATGAAAAAAAAATATATATATAATTGTAACAAAAGCAGAAATGCTGCCACCAAAGACCAAAGAAATGAAGGCCATCATCACAGTTGACTTTTCAGTTCCTGAAGAATTTTCCTCTGACGGGCCCCCAAGGACATCCATTATCCATAATACTTTTTCTTATATCTTCTTGAGAAATGTAGGCTGTGTCAGGAGAAAAATAAGGTCCAGGAGAAAAACTAATTCCCTAAATCATGTGAAAAGCTAGAAGCTGGAGAGGAAACAATTCAATGTCATTAACTTTTATCACACCCTAAGTTGAACAAAACAATCTTTTGAGATTATAAATAATGCTCAACCTACTACACTGTATTTCCCAGCACTAATAAATACAGTAGCATTGGAGGAAATAAATGGGAGTCCAAAATTAAGATCACCTTCTTCCTAATCCTGAGAGCAGCACAATATTAGGCCTTCAGGAAAAATGAGTTCTGAAAAGTAAACTACTCATTAAAAACTTTAGGGGTGGAAAAAGAAAGGGGGAGAATTATAAAAAGAAAGGAGCAATAAATTGTGTCCATATGTATTGCTTGGAAGTAAAATGCCTGTTGAAAATTTAACTTTTGCAATCTAACCAGTAGCTATGAAAAATTCTCAGTGGTACTGACAGGGCCAGGCCAGCAGGCAC
>QUSF01000017.1:2509298-2589192 GCA_003676055.1 Chloebia gouldiae
GGAGAGGAGAGGAGAGGAGAGGAGAGGAGAGGAGAGGAGAGGAGAGAGTTCCACTCTGAGTATAAAATGTTGATGGCTCAAAGTCAGAGATCTGAGAAAAATAAAAGAGATTTATTCCTGCAGTAAGTGCAGCACTTTTGTGTTCTTTAAACCTAATGTATCAAAATTGAACCTTCCCCTCAAAGATGGCTATTCCCTAAGATATCCCAGAGCAGAGACAATGCTGTGCTGATCTGAGCTGAAAGCTTGCCAAATAAAACCTGTTCTTACACACGGGAGATAACCTGCAAGAAGGGAGCCTGCAGGAGGTGCTAAAGAAATTCGTATTTGTGCATTTGGTGGTGTATTATTCTTCTCTGGACACTGGCACAGTAATTTATGGCATTCTTTTGTCACAGAGGGATGAAATCTCTGACAGCAGTGCAGATTGAACTGAATTGTCATCTCCTTACAACACTTAACTGTAGTACAACTCCTTAAACATTGACAAATACATGGAGAATCAGTGTGCATGACTGCACTCTAGAGCAGCTAAAAGTCTGAGCTGAGTGCACTGGCTTTGATACAGAGAAAGACAGGTATTATGAAAACCAACCCAAATATATGGTAAAATAACCCTTTAAATCCTTTAGATTTAATACCTTATGTCGCTTTACCTAGAAAAGAAATATATTGAGTCAATTTGTCCTACAGATAATTTCAATGAATTAATCTTAACTTGCAAATATTCAGAAGAAACACTTAGCTGTACTGATGTGTTTACTTGTTTATGAATTTTTAAATTTGTTGAAATAATCAGAACTAGCCACTCAGTGAGGGGCAACAAAAATTCATCAACTTCCCACAGCTCTACAGCTCCTGTTGTCTGAGTTGTGTTATTCTTCTAAATAAATGTATCTCATAAGGTCCAATGTGTTTGCATAGGCTTAAAGTAGTTGCAGTTAGCAAACATATTTATTGGTTTGTTGTTATTTTTTTGGTAAATTCAAGCTAGAAGGAGAAAAGGTCAGATTTAATAGAGAATTATTCCCTATAAAGGTTTAAGGCAGATCTTAAACAATGTTCTGCACCAAAGTTATTTTTTGTGTGCAAAATTAGAGAGTTAAGAGACTTTGAAATCTCTCATTCACCTCTTAGTCACCTCTCCTGAGATGTGTACTGAATAACGATGAAATAAAAGTCATTGTGCTCTGTATTTTTTTTAGCCACTGACTTGAGCTTGCAAGATCTGTGTAATAACAGCAGAAATATTCACAGCTGACTAACTGACAAGGGGCTATTTATGGAGCAACCTCTGAAGGTTTTCATACCTTCAAATTTCAAGATAAAAGGCCCAAAGTTCCTTGTGTGTCTGTCTTTGGGGGGTCTCCAATACTGAAGCAGATCCTGCTCTTGCACTGGGGATTTTGTTTTCCATTCCTGCAGGAGCCTTGCTAAAGGAAGAGTTTGGGAGGCAAATGGAGTTTGGTTTCTGATGGGGCTTGTGGGAAATGGATTTAGAGAAAATCCTTACAGTCTGAAAGAAGGTTTATATCGTGTGCATTTTTATGTAAACTTTAAGGTAAGAAATGTTGACTTAGAAATGTTATGGAATAGGATAGACATTGCTGAGAGAGAAATTGAATTAGAAATAAGTTTTAAAGGATGGTTTTGTTAAATAAGACTAGATATAGTGGAAAAATAGGATTATGAAAGCTGTATGATAGTAGGACTTATGAAGGGTAGTTTCAGAAGATTGGTTTTGTGATATTTATATTATGGTGTAATAAAAAGCTGAGAGGTTAAGAAACATTTATAGTGTTTTATAATTAGGAAATAGTGGGGGTTTGATGATTTGTTGGACAATACTTCTTCCTGATTTAGAGATGGGGCAACTGAGAGGCGTTTTAAAAATGGTTTCTGATGGGGCCTGGCAAACAAATCTCTGGGTGAGCTGCCTGCACAAGGCTGGGGCTCTGCAGACACGTCCATGGGTGGGGAAGAAAATAGATTAGGACAAAGGTTTTCAGGCAAAAACCTCCCTCACAGTGTGTTTTACAGACTGGAGAGAGTCCAGAGGAGGCCACTGGGTTGATTCAGGGGATGAAGAACTTCTCCTGCAAGAAAAGGCTGGGAGATTGGGATTGCTCAACCTGGAGAAGCTTTGGGGTGGCCTAATTAGTGCCTAATTGGCCTTTTAGTACCTGAAGAGACCCCCACAAAATGGAGAGAGATGTTTTATAAGGCCTGGAGTGGCAAAGCAAGGGGAAATGGCTTCCCACTGACAGAGGGCAGGGTTAGATGGGATATTAGGAATAAAAATATCCCCTGTGAGGGTGGGCAGGCCCTGGCACAGGGTGCCCAGAGCAGCTGTGGCTGCCCCTGCATCCCTGGCAGTGCCCAAGGCCAGCTTGGACAGGGCTTGGAGCAGCCTGGAATAGGGGAAGTTGTTTCTGCCCATGGCAGGTGATGGTTTAAGGTCCTTCCAAGCCAAACCATTCTGTGACTCTGTGTTATGGGAAAGTTTTAGACAAACCATTTTCCTTCGTGACTTGCACAGGCCCTGGGACAGAGCAGTGATGTTTTGGCATCTTTTCAGTGTTCTCCTAAAAATAACAGTTCTAAAAGCTGGTGTTGTTTGGTCCAGTCCCACAGAACTTCCTCCTGCATAAAGAAACCACCCACCTGCATCTCACAGAGCCCCAAGAGTGCCCAGACAACACCCCCAGTCAGTGGTGCTTGAAGGAGTTTTATTCTCTAGAAATAAACCCCCTTCCCTGTTTTTGCTTCTCAAAGAGCTGCAGCTGAACTGAATGCAAAGCTTCTCCTCCTCTTTGCTGCTGCAAGGTGTGAGCAGCTGAAAACTGTGCAGGTTCTATATTTAGAGCCAGGCATCTTCCAGGGGCTGGCTGTCAAGGAGCTGCAAGCATCTGCCTCTTCCTATTCTTCCCTTCCCCTCTGTGTCTGTCTGGCAGAGGGCACTGGGCATGTTTACCACTCCAGACTGCTCAGCCTTTCCACATGAATGGCAGCAGGAGATTTCACAGCTTACAAAAATGTGAAACCTCAAGCCCAGGAGGTGCTCAGGATGGGGGTGAGGAACTGCTGGCACTGAGGCAGCTCAGGCAGTGGGAAGCTATGGAGCCTCACAGCTTTCACAGAACTTCTTCAACAGGTTGAAATACCCTGAAGTGTCCATGAACGACCTCATTTCCAGCAGGAATTTATCTCAGTCTCCTGCCATTATGGAATTCCCTCTCTTGGCTGCAATCACCACAGTATTGGGGTAAAAATGAAGGATATCATGTAAATAGCATGGAGCTGATGTTCCACTCCTTGAAATGTCACTGCTGATCACAGCTCACCACAGAACTGTGCAATCACAGCAGCACTGTTAGTCATCTGTTGCTCCTTTTTCTTCCTGTGTGTTTTGCAAAAGGTGGATTTTCTTTCTCTTCCACTCAGGCCTCCTGTGTTTGATGTTTGAACCCAGATGGGCTCAGAGTGAATAAGAACTTGGTCTTCCAACCAGTTTTTGATGACTAAATGCACTGCTGTAAATCTCAAGTCCTCCTTGCCACACACTCTTTCATTAAAAATAATAAAAAAAAAGGAATGCAGGTTTTAATGTAGACGTCACTATTATGACCTCATACCGAGAGTTTTTTCACAACACCCATAAATCATCTTTCTTGGTAATTTCAGCTTTGCACAAGGGCTTCTGATTCATCTAAGGCATAGTTTTACAAAAAGACTCTCACAAGAATAGGAACCCTCTGTATCCCTGGCTACATTATCCCAATGCTTAATTATTTTAAAATATTGTTGAAAACACCCAACTGTTGATTCTTCTCCTGCTAGATTAAAGTGCTATTTACTGCAAGAATTACTCCTTCCAACAGGCTGCACACTTCTCTGCTCACTTTCATGTATTTCCCTGGATAACTGAGGAAATCACACCCTCAGTCTCCTACACTTCCCTGTCTCTCTATTTCCCACAGCTCTGCATATTCCCTCCAAGCCCCCTTCTGTACATTTTCCTGTTTTCAGCCCCAAACCCAGATTGCAAAGCTCCACAAACCTGTGCTGTCTCATCCTCTGCACCATCTCACATTTTGCCGGTGTTCTTAGTGCTGTGCAAATTTAAAAATAGCTTCTGAGCCAGAGACATCCTTACTGAAATTCCAGCTTACAGTAAAAGCACATGAGAAGTACAATTGTTTTGCATTGTTTTGTTTGAAATGTTGCTCATAAAATACATAGGAAAATGTCTTTTACGAGCTGAACTCTTCTGTCCAACAGACAAAAGCATCCCTGACTGTGCTTTGCTAAACACCCTCCCTGTGCTTGTTCCTGGAAGGATTTGACCTTTGAATTTCCTCTCACATTCCCACTAAAGGCCTTTTCAAGGCTGCAGCCTTTCAGGAGAAGGTCAAGAGAAGCCTCTCAGTGTAATGTGTCAGTGGCCTTAATCTGCACCAAACATTCCTTGTGAGGGCAATGATTTTACTCTGTATTTTACCCAGATAATTGCTCAGACCAGTTTTCGTTTTCATTGATAACATTTTTCATTTTCAGGTTTTGTTACTCTTGACTCTTTCAATCTCAAAACTTTCTCTGACTCGATGATGACTTTAGAAGTGTGAATTTCCAGTTCAGGGAACCAGGGACAACTCTCCTTGTGTGAAAAGACTCTGATCTATCACTGTTTTAATCCTAAGTGGTGAGGTTTAGAATTTATAGAGGAAAAGACTTGGGAAAATAATTTGGTGTTATCAGGACCTGGTAATGAGGTGGCCTTGGGAAAATGCTGCCAAATCAGTGATAGAGGAGTTGCTGTGCAGGGCATCTTCCACAAGATAAGTGACCCTGGGGAACTGCTCCTCCACCTTCTGTGAAAAGCACCTGGAGATAAGGATTATTTAGAGACCTGAGACCTGGAGATCATCCGAAGTTCAATTCAATTTAAAAATCTTACAACTCAGCGAATGTCCCCCGTGCAGACAAATGAGTGTCATTATCTGTGCTAATCCTGCCATCCTTTGGCTCTTCCTTTCCTCCTGCCACCACATTCCCTCAGTATAATAACTGATGGATGCATCTCTGTGACTTTAATAGGCTTTAAAAGAGATTGAACTCTGCTCTGGGGAAAATACAACTTTTGCTGTAGCCCTGAAATCTCACATTCCATCACAAACATATACTTAGAAAAATAATTACATTATTATTAATGACTATGTTATATTGTAGTCCATTTCACCAGAAGAAGAGTTCTTCCCCCCTCTTCTCCATTTTATAGGATCACAGGGTGGTTTGGGTTGGAAGTTTTCAGTTTTCAGGCTAACTGCAGAATCTGTTGAAGCGAAAGAATTTCCCAGCTTAATGACAGTAAGTGATCAGATTGCAGCATAATGCTATCAACACATTTATCCAAGCTGATTTTGTCAGCTTTTAATAAAATTATGGTGCATATTTGAAAAACGGTAACTAATCAAACAATTCTGACATTATTTGGGGTAAAGTTATATTAAGATGTGTTGTTTATAGAAGGTCTCTGATGCATGCAAAACAAAACCAGCTGTTGGATGCACCTCTCCTCACCCTTAATTCTCAAGGTCCTCATGTCCTCAGGCTCTGAATGTGTTACAACACAAGACTACATCATCATAAACCAAAAATGTTCCAACCAGCTCCTTTAAAAATTAAAAGAATGAAATTATCACTCAGAATCCTTGCAACTTCCTACCCAGAAGCAGCTATGCAAAAAGAACAATGACAGATGATCCTTTGAAGTAATTTCTGGTCTGTTTGAAGACATAAGTCTGGAGTTTTCTAAGAGATTACTGTTTTCCTGAGTTTTCCAAGCTGAAATATCCCAAGGCAAATTAGGAAAAATTGCAAAACCAGGTTCCATCAGACTGTCATTCCAGTAAAATCATGTCAGTTCATACCAAGGGAGGTTCTCCAGCACAACATTTTACATTTTGTTGGTATTATTTGGAGCATTTTTAACCTCAAAGAACAAAATCTGCTCCTGCAGGATTGAAATTCCTTGGAATAACCTGTATATTTTAGTGAGTGACTACTTTCAGTGCATTCATGACCTGGGTCTCCCATAAAAGGTTGAAAGGTGTTTTATTGCTGTCTTGATGTTGTAAAGCTGCTTGTAACCTTGGGGCTTCTTACAATGTGTTGTAAAAGATACTTTGCAGTCACCAGAGTGCTTAAAAAGGGTTCACTGGGTGTAAACATCAGCCTGGGTGTTTTCATGGATGGATTTTTTAATCTGATTGCTCATTATAGTCCTGGGCATTCAGAGAGATTCACCTGGATTTTCCTTACCAGATTCCAGGTAGTTCAGTGTGTTATACCCAATGATACAGATAAATATTAAATTTTATTTGGCAAAATTAACTTATGTGCTTTTCCAGCTTTGTTCTGAGATACAATAAATGTGACAGCCTGCAGGCATTTTATTTGTTGCTGTTGTTGTTGTTACTGTCATTATTATTTATTATTTTTATTATTATATTATTGTGGTGTTTTAATTTGCTGGATTATCTTTTATCATGTATTATTTCTTCTAGCATTGCTCATTTTGCGTATAATGCTCAATATTCACACCACTAACAAGCACAATTACATATTCCAGCCTCTCCATGCCCAGAGCTCTAGCAAAAATTGATTAACTTAATCAAAAGAATAAAAATAACCCCTCGTCCAATGTGAAAATGAGCAAAATACAGACCATAGTGTGGAAAACAACAAAAGATTTAATTAAACCTTGACAAGACTTTGGAAGCAATTTTCAACTCTTTCAGGTGTTTTTTTAAAGCAAAGGTTTTGGCTGCTGCTCCAAGTAGAAGAAAGTATTTCTCTTTTTTCCCCTTTATGAGTATGTAAAGCAGGAGCTGGGATTGTCCCATGGTGCAGATATTTTCTTGCAGCCTTTCAGGCAGCAGAGCAAAGCAGCTCCCAGCAAATCTGTCTGATAAAACCTGTCCCTCTCTATCAGTCACTTCAGATTTTCTTTCCAGACAAAGCAGCAGCAGCAGCCACAAGTTAAGTTTAGCTAAAAGGGCCAGGCACAAAGCAGATGGGAATAAGTTTCAACTCAAAGAGAGGTTTTGTCTGGTTCTTACACTTAATAAATATCTCCTCACCTCAGCCTTACCCCCTGAAAACGCTGCTGGGGCTTTTCACTTCCCAAAGCTGCCCCTGGCATGGTGCTGCTCATGCAGCAGTGGTTTTGTAGATCTCAATAATATCAGAAACCAAAAGTACCCCAAGAGAAGAGGAATCCTATTTTCCACCCCCACTTTTGTTGCTGAGCTCCCTGAGAACTGAAATTCTTGTGCTGTCCTGCACCTTTGCCTCTGTCCCCTGGTACTGTCATGTCCCCCAGTGGAAACAATGCCATCAATTACTCCCTGCTGATTTCATGAAGTGACCTGGCTACAGCCCAGCAAAGCAGATGGCATAAATGATTACAGGCTAATGCCTCCAGGGAGCCCCAGTGAAGAAAGAGACTCAGAAAAGAACTTAAAAGAAGAAAAATTGCTGCACTCAGGGTCTGTAAGAACTTCCTCAGCTGACAGGACTGGGTGAGTCGTGACAGAAAACAATCACCTGTCTCGAAGAGAAACATTAAATGCCACTGTAAAACACCTTGCACACAAATTTATTCCTCCAGGTGTAAAGCTGAAGTCCTTGAAGCATTTTTTGAGGAGCAGCAGTGTCCCCATGGAGGAGGGTGCTGGTCAAACAGAGCAGCAGGAGCCACATCCCACCTCAGCAGGGAGACACTGGAATTCAGCTGCTCAAGGAAAGCCACTGAGAGTGTTTCACCTTGCAGATTCTTTGGGTCTGCAGGTTCCTTTCCCATCTGCCCCGAGGTATTTCCACATGGCTGGAGCTCACAGTCTGGAGTTAGGACCATATCCATGCTGCAAGTGGGAATCTCACTGTCTGCTGCTCCTCTTTGGCCTGATGGCAGCAGCTACCCTGGGAACAGATGAAGAGGCAGCATGTGCCTCCTGACACCACAAGTGGTAATTCACCATCCTAACAAACAACAAGGGGCTGGAGGGTCTGTAGGCACCCAAAGTGGGTCAGAACTTTGGTCCTGTGTCTCACTCAGAAATCAGAAACACGAGCACTGAGCTGCTGTGACCTCTTAAGTGATTACAATCATAATCCATTGTGTGCCTGTCTGTAACAGATCCATTTCTGCAAGCAGTTGAGTTTAATTGGGCCACAGCTGGTGTTGGCTGAGTACATGGGAAGCAGGGGGGTGAGGGGAAGGGCTTTATTGACTCCACAGCTCTCTGTAAACTGAGGTTTCTCTCTTGGATGGCTTCTGCCTTGTTTTGTTTAGTTCCTGAGCATTTACACAGGGCTGCCAGCCTGCAGAGTGGGAATCATTGTGGGGCCCATCACACACACCTCCACAGAAATCTGGGAGAAGTTGCCTCTTCCCACCACATGGATGGGTGCTGCCAGATCAACTATGTGGCACTTTTGCCCAAATTCTTCTACAGGACCCTCCCCAGCTTTGAGCAGCAGGTCTGGAGCTGCCTCCTGCTCCTTCCCTGTGCCTGTGCAGCTGTGAAAAACAAACCACCTGCTGTCCTGGGGGCTGGAGGAGAAGGGATGGCATGTCCATGGCTCTGTGATTAACACCAGAGCCATCCTCCTGCCTTCAGCATCTTCTGCCTCCACATCTGGACAGGGAAGGCTCCACCCAGACACACAAGATCATCTGCAACCTCCAGCCATGGACCTGAACAAAAGACAGTGGCAGAGCCTGAAGTTTTCTGAGCTGTTTGTTCAAGGCTGTGGTGATGACCTCAAAGATCTTTCTGGGGTTTTATTGATTTTTTTTTATGCTCTCTGCAGTTTGGTGTGGGGTGTTAACTGAGAAATACTGACCACCCTGAAGCTCAACCCCCAGCAGAGGCAAGAATACTGAACAGGATACAAGTCAGGCTGAAATTTTTAACTTCCTCCCCTTCCTTTCTTCTTTCTCTTGTAAGGTGTTTATTCCCTCCCATCAACAGAAGCCAAAGTTTATCTTTGGCTCTTTCCTCCCCTAGAACTCACATTGGTGTTGCACAGAGCATGGCCCATCCCACAGAGCACTGTGATGAACTCCAGTCTTCATGATGCTACTCTGAATTTGATTTATTGATATATTTTGGCCATGCTTAGCCCTCAGATCAATCAGTCCAAAGCTCTCAGGCTCCCCTCTGCAGCAATTCACTTGGTGGTGATTCCCCCAGCCTTTCGTGGCTGATTTGCTGAGAAAGACCCTGCAGGTGGCAATTTCAGATTCTCCAAGTGCCAAATCCTTTGCTGTGCTGATGTTCAGGCACAGGCAGTGCCCACAGCCATGGTGACAGCAGAGCTGACATCTCTCTGGAGCTCAGGAACGATCCTCCAGTGAATGTCAGCAAGCCAAGGGTGTGGGAAATAATTGCCTGCTAAGGTGGGTAACAGTCACAGCTTTCTCTGTCTGTTCATTTGTCAGACACTTCAAATTCATCTGTTGAGGTAATAAACCCCAGAGCGAGGCTTTCACCTCTGGGATTGCTTATTTACACATGGATGGGATCAGGACTGCTCCTAGAGATGCCATTGGTGCTGCCCCTTAACGGGAGCTCAGAGAAGATGGAGTTAAAATCCAAATATTCCTTCGTGCTCCCTGAGAGAGCTGGGTGGCCAATATAGAACCAGCCAACGCACAAAGTCACTCTGAACTGCTCCTTCCCTGTTGCTCTGCTCACAGCCCTCCTACGAAAATCCCAAATAAGATTAATTACTCTCCTGTGAAGATGTTCCCTTTCAAACCTGCTGGTGAGTGATTCTCTCTCCACTTGAGCACACCTTCCCCTCTCTGCCTCATTTGTCACTTTGATTTAATGCTTCCCTGAAAGGCTCTAGACCCACTCCCCACAGGAGCTCTTCCATCCCCACCAAACCTCCTGAGTACCTAAAAGCTGGTGAAAAACCTCTCATGAACTGGGGGCTGCAGATTCTTTGTCCTGGACCTTCTCCACAGCAGTTGTCATCTCATTTTGTTATGGGGTGCCAAAAATCCCAGATTTGGCCCCAAGAGGTGAAGAGCAGCACACAAACCTCTCACTCAGGCCAAGCCTGGGGCCACACCTCTCTGCCCTTTTTCAAATGCAGTCATTTTAATCCCTCCATTTCTTTGACTTCTGCAGCAAAACAAGCACTTCAGCTTCTCTGGACAGCCTGTGGCAGGGCCCCACCACCCTCACAGGGAAGGATTTCTCCCTAATATCCAATCTGAACCTAATCTCTGTCAGCTGAAGCCATTCCCCCTTGTCCTGTCACTTCAAACCCTTGGAAAAAGTATTTTCCATCTTTCTTGTGGCTCCTTCAAGCACTGGAAGGCCAGAATGAAGTGACCCCAAAGCTTCCCCTTCTCCAGGCTGAACAATCCCAGTTCTCCCAGCCTTTCCCATAGGAAAGGAAATGTCAGGAACCATTTGAAGAGGTGCAAAGATGGAAAGAGGAGAATGTCCCAGCCTGACCCCAGGAGAGGCTGGGGAGCTGCTGCCAAACTGAGGAGTCGAGTGAATCCTCTGAATTGAGGGCAGCAAACCGGGGCTGGGCTTGGTGAGGAGCCCAGAAATCAGCTGTGAGAGAGCCTCAGAATGAACTGTCATCATCCAGTTGGCTCTATTTTAGGTAAGAGAGCAAGGGAAATAATCTGAACTATTCATAGTTTCAGTGAGCATCTCTTGCCGTTACCATTTAAAATAAAACTTTTTTTTTCCCCAGTGAAAAATTCTTTTTTTCCCTGAGTAAAAGTCTTTTCTAGTACTAAGATGCTGTGGAAAATAGAGACAATTTTGAGTTTACACCAGGCATAAATTCTCTGATTTCCAGCACTAAAATGTCACTGCAAGCATTTCATCTGCTGCTATAAATGTGTGATCCATCACTGAGGAAATAAGCACAGTTCAAGGGAGTAGTTACATTATTAAAACATGGAAGTGCTGTTGTGCCACAAACAACCAGTGATGTGTATAAAGGAGACATTTTACTGCCATGATCTGTGTTCAAGGCTCCTGAAATAAATTAGATTTGCAGCATGTCATAATAGCAGTGGTTTGTAATACAGCACAGCTCTGTGTGTGTCTATTCTCATTTTCATAAGTGTCAGTGGTGTATGCAAAGGAAAAAATTATTTGTTAACACTGATGAATATTTATTAGCAAATTCTCAATGAATATTTCACAGCAGAAGAGTTGCTCCTATTCTTATTAATTAGGAAAAGGAATAATGCTGCCCTCTGAATGTTTTTGACATGCTGAGATGAGAAAGTCAAAGCAGTGGGTGGAATTCTGCCCTTGCAAATGGAGCCTGTGGATGGGAAAAGTGAGTCCCACTGGGCCAAAAAATTACTTAAATGATGTCATATCCCATCCAATAATACTGAGTCAGATAAAAGGCCAAGCCCAGAACTCTCAGGAGGCAGTGGGAGCAAAGGGAAAGGAGGGAAACTCAGATTAATCTTGCATTCAGTGGGTGTAACAAGAGGTGGGAGTAGAGAACTGACTCCCACTGTGTCTTTCACCTTAATTTATACCTTCCTGGTACTTTCTTTTTTATGTGCTCCAGGAGGTCATTTTATAGAGTAACTAAAATAAAAAATCCGTGTTCTCCTGTAATTAAATTTCACAGTGGCTGCAGATATTTATCTCTCTTCTACACATGAAAATAAGTAGCTTTTACTAAATGTAACATGTTACATGGTTTTAAATTGTGCAGAGATGAAAATCAACCTGGATATTTTGAAGAAAAATCAAGCAATTACACACTTAACAGGAAGTTAAAATGCAGGATTTCTGTTTCTCATTTTGCTTTCATTTAGGCCAGGCTTCCCAAGGTCCAGCAGAGTCTCACACTTGCAGGAGGAAATGCCTTGGAGGCAAAAGGGAACCCTTCTTTCTGTGACACTGCTGGGTTCAGCCAGTTTAACCTAATCAAGAAAGTCTCTGCATTAATTATTCCTAGCAACTTATGAAGAAGAGAAATGGAAGCAGAAACTAGAGCTCTCTAGGTCCTCTTAATCACCTTCATGGGGTTTTTTTCTGTTGTTCCAGTGAATTCTGGAGCCCTCTTAAATATTAAAAACCATTCAATAGCAATGGGTAACACACCACATAATTTTAATTAAGCTTGGTGTGCACTGACCTTGGAATTGGATCAGAAGGCCTATTTACTGACAATGTTGTAGCTAAATTCAACAATTGATTTTCACTAGTTGTTCTGGAAATGCCAATGAGCCGCTCCATGTAATTTCAGTTGGTCACTGGAGACAGTGGGGCCCTTCAGAGAGCTATAAATGTGCTTAAGTGAGAAAAGATGGCCAAATATTTCTCTCTAACTAGCACAGGGGAAGAGAAACGCTGGTATCTTGATGTTGCATGCAGAGAATGTCATTAAAAAACTTCTTTTTAGTGCCTATCATTCAGACCATCAAATTCTTCCCCAAGAATTAGTAGCAATGTGGCACTCACGAAAGTTTTATTTCCAATTATTTCTAATATACTGCTGGGAAATTGAGGTACCAACTGAATAAATAACTTGTCAAGATCAAATGGAAACACCATCACATTGCAGAAATATTGAAGGGCTTTTAGTTTTTCTCTTTAACACATCAGACTTCAGCTTTTATGACCAAATATTCCCTCTGCCATAGTAAATGCAGGTTAAGGCCACTGATATCTATGAGAGACATCAACTTAAATCTTGAGCAAACAAGATCACAGTCAGCTTTAATCTCGTGGTTCTTTTATGTAATACAGGATATATTCCTGCAGCTTGCTAGCTTTTTCTTATCTCATCTGGGATATTATAAAACACAGCAAATATTATTCCCTTTTCAAATATACATTGGTTGTGTTGACTGAGGGATTTTATCTTGCTCCTGATATCTGTTTTCAGAAGGAAACGCTGCTTTCAGGAAGGACAGACTAGAAGTGATTTCTCTCCCTTTGTCTCCCCAGAGTTTCCTGCAGTTTTGTGCTTACACTCCCTGGGATGGTGCTGCAGTTGTGTCAGAACCAGGACAATTGCATAATCCAACAAATTGAACATAAACCATCCCTCGGTGACAGCTGCCCAGTAATAAGGAGGTTTCCCTCAGAAGCCAGGAGAATAATCTAACCTTTGTTACCCACGGCAGTAAGAAAAAGTATGGCCCAGCTCTGCAAGTTTGGGACACCAAAATAGGAGGAGAAATTTCAAGCATTTCCCCAAAATAAAAATGCCTGCTAATGCAAGTGCAGAGTGCAGTCCTGCTGACTCATTCTTAGTGGGGTTTTTATTTTCAGTTAAAAAATAACTTTAATGCTCAGCAGAGATTGACCCGAGTGAACCATGTTAAAAATTTCTTAAGTGCAGTGGAAGACAGGAATGCAGAGTGAAAAAATTTTTTCTTTAAAGTGGGATCTTCTGTGGATTGTATTGACTTTTAAGCCCCACAACTTTTATGACCTCCAAGACACAATTTCCTCCAGCCAGTGTTGTTTCCAAGGATATATTTGAAAAGAGAAATTCCACTACAATTAGTGCTATCTCTGTGCACCTCAGTTTTAGTAAAATATAAGGTTTTACAGATACAGTTCAGTCCAGTGGGTTTATAAAGAATATTGGCCCCATTTGAACAATTTAACTGCCCCCATTACAGCTTCCCCTGCTCATGAAGATAAAACTGAGGGTCACTGCTAAAGTCATAAACATTCCTTAGAAAATGATAAAATTATTTAGCTGTTGCAAATATAAGTTGTGGCACCTGTTTTTATAAATCTTGATCCAAATTTGCACATACAAGCAAGATCTGGCATCCAGGCACATTCAGGTTTCATGGCTTATCAGATCCCTGAATGGGCCCAATACAGAGCTCACATTTTCTGTTAATTCACAGCACAAAAATGCAATCTTCTGAGTCCTTCACGTGCTGCAGTTCACCAGACAGACTGTAACCTTTAGCAAAGTAAGCATATCTTTTGGTTAATTAAAAACCAGGGTCTTTCACCTTGTGTTTTAGCATTTCTCTATGAGGTTAATTTAAAAGATTAAGTGAAGGTTCTGAAGGAAAAAAAAAGCACAGTATTTGAAGAAGATCAGAAGATAATTTTTAAAAGCATGTCTGTTTATTCAATTTTTCATCTGACCTTCAAGGTTTCTTGAGATCTTTGGAAACACAGTCTTCCTTTTATGTGTCTGTGTTAATGCCAGGGACGTTCCCTGAATCCAGCACACCTGCAGGTGTTTAATAGCAGGCTGCAGAGAAAGCTGCTCTCCAGACCTGCCTTGCTCAGCTATAATACCCCTCAAAATCTGGAATTAAATCATTACAACTGCATGATTGCCCTAATTAGGCAATTTCAGTGCTGTTACTTGAAGACTGCCAGCATTAAAAATGAAAGCTTTTTAACTGAAGTGGACCATAAAAATATCAAGCTATGAAGTTTTTAGTGGCATGGAGAAGTGCATTGCACACCCCAGTGTCTGATGATTTCTTCTTGGAAGACCCTTGATTTTCAGGTCATTTCTTAATGCCCCCTTCATTTTGCCCACTTCTAAATGGCAATGAAATTTCAGAAACCATAGTCAAAAACTTCAGAAACCATATTCAAAATTTGCCTTTTTATTTTTTAAAATGCATGTGGAAGTAACAAACTTGATTTGATGTCTATACATCACAGATTTATTTTAAGTGCATTTTACACAAACATGTGTGTGTAATGGATGCATAAAGGTTTATTTTCCTACCTGAACTTGGGCAAAGGTAGTTCCATCCTCCTGACACACCCTGCTGGGAAGGCTTTTTAAGCTTCTCTGAGACAGAATGTATTTGCATGTGGACAGCACTGGGATAGTGGGGGTGTGTGACATCTCCAGGAAAAGTTTTTCCCACAGAAATATTCTGAGCAAAAACAAAAAACCCCAAGTCTCCCTCTGCCCACCTGAGTGCTCCGTGTTCAGGCCAACATCTTGTTTTGAGACCTTTTCTCCCTTCATTTTACCCTCAAAGGTCCTACCATTAGAGCCCTCTTGAAGAGTGATTCTGTTACACAAGAATTCGTCAACACAGGGGGTTTATTTTCAGCATTTTCTCACTTTGGCATTAATTTAATGCCAGTTTTAGTGAACTGAAATACCTCCCACCCATGTTTCCCTAGTGCAGAGCATCTCAGTGTGCAGCTTTTGGTGTTTATGGCACGATTCACTGGAGTAATCCTTCAGGAAAACAAATACCAGAGCCTCATGCAAACAGGCTGAGTGCTTGTGGGGAGTCAGGAATCACCTGTCACTGAAGCTGAAGCCTCAACACCCCGTGCAGATGACACTTCCACCCCCAGAGCTGCAATTCCTTTCCTCTGAAGAGAGAATGTTGTTCCCTTGATTTGAAATTGCTGTTGTTATTTACATATGCAGGCAAAGACAAGACACTGGGTGTGAAGGGAAGGTTTGGCAGTGCTGCTGTGACCATCTCTTGAGATGAATTTGTCTGTCCTGGCTCTGCTGGGATCAGCTGTCCCACCCACCATGTTCTGGAGCTGCCTCTCCCTCCTTCCCCCCAGCTCCTCAGCACAGAACGTGCTCTCACTCAGCATCCTCTCACCAAGCTCCTCCTCAGAGCCTCCATGAGCTGGAAAAAAAATCACAGAATATTGGGGTTTTCCCCCTGGGCTGCTCCTCAACCTTCTCTCTCTGATTTCTCTGCAATACCAGGCTTGGTTTTAATACAGATTTGTTTTGCACATCTCCTGTGGACCTGTTTTCAGCAGTTTCCAAGATGGGAATCAGCCTCGTGCCCCATTCTGTGCGTGCCCCAGAGCAAAGCTGAGCTGGATCAGTGTGGGCACCCCAAACAGATGGATCCTTTCCAGCCTGGAGCCAGGAGACATCGTGAGGATGTATTGATCCCATGGCTGGAAATCTGCTGATTTCTCCATGGAAAAGACCAGGAGGAGCAGCACTGCTGCTGCCCTGCTTCCCCCTGCACAGGCAAAGCAGGAGGATGGAGGGGAGGAAGGACAAACGGGTGCTGTCCTCAGTTCACAGCACCCCTGCAGGCTTTTATCTGTTTTTATCTGCTAATTAATTGCAAGGTGCACCTGTTTCACAGCTCTGTCCTCTGCTTTTCTGTGCTGTATTGAAAACTCTCTAGAGCATTACCCCTTTCCCTGGGCTTGGTTAATGAATAATGGTTGTCAGGAGAAAGTCTGGAAAAGGAGACACTAAAAACAAAGTTTCTTCTGCTCTTAAATTTGCTCTGTCAGCATCTCCAGATCTGAAAGCTTTGAAAGATATCAACCCACTTTTTGGATCATTCGGCACTTTCAAAACGAAGGAATTACATTTTCAACAGAAGTGTTTTGGAGATTCCCACCTCTTAAATTATTTCACTAGCCTTGGCCCAGTGCTAGGCTGATGGGACTATTCTATAGGGGTGGAATTTTCTGCAAAAAAAGCAGTTTGAAATGTATTTCAAACCATTTTCCATTGTGTATTATCAGTTTGTCATACAATGGAGAAATCAGTACCTTCATCAGGAGCTGCATTTCACAAGCTCTCCATTCTAGAATCTTTTCTTTTGAAACAGGAGGTCTGCTCAAACTCAGATGTCACTCCATGTCACATGGAAAAATCCCTCTCTGTAAATCATGAGGTCCCTGGGAGCCAAAAAAAAAAGGAATTTAGACCAAATATTTCCACAAGTAGGAAAGTCAAACTGCTATAAAATATTCTGGCATTCCCAAACAGGCATCAATTAAACCACAAAAGGGAGAGTGAAAAGAAATTGCCTTTAATTACGCCTTGCTTTGAAGTAATCCACTTTATCTTGAAAAAGGTGACCTGTTTACAGTCTCCACATCATCTTCCATGCTCAGCTGAGTCTAATAAATGTGCCACTTGTTTAAACAGCAGAGCACAGATTTTGTGCAGGGCTTCCTGATATCCTGTCTGGGTGAAATGGGGCAAAGCACCCTTTGAACTTCATTTTTGCATTTTGTTCTTAAGAGAGAAGCAACACGGGCATGAAGGGAAAAGGCAAAAGGAGAGACATTGCAAAGCCTAACGTTGATTATTTATTTGAGGGGAGATCAGAGTCTGAGTTGAAGTGGAAAAGTGGAGAATTTTCCAGGCTAGACAATTTCTAGCTGCAGTAGGCACAAATGTGACCATCAATTATGAGGACTGAGGAATGGAACAGGACAGAGAACTTTACACTTTCCCTGGCCTCCCAATTTACTGCTGATCTTTATTCTCAGCAGATTTCTGAGAAAATCACTCTCCCTGTGCCATGGAGATGAGCTGACTCTCCAAACATTAACTGCACCAAACACTTAACAACCATTATTGTGGAACTTTCAGATGTTTAAATCAAATTCTGGTCAAACCTAATCATGAAAAATCTCATCCCAAAAGAGTGAACTGAAGTGAGCCAAGCAGCGGCGAGAGAAGCAATTTTCCAGCACTTGGAAGAGTCTGATACTGCTTTTTTTAGCTGCATTTGAAAAGATTTTATCTTCAGTGATATTTTGTTTACTTCCCTCCTGCACAAATCATGCAGGCATTTCATTGTCTGTTTGGATGCACTTCTTCAGCAAGTTGTCAGACAAGTGTGGGTGCAAAATGATGGCCCAGGAGAGAGGCTACGCCTGGAAATGTCAAAGTCAGCCACACAAAGAGATGGATTCATTTGGCATTTCCTTCATTAGATTCCTATTCGTGGAGATTTCCAACTCCCAAATGTTAAGTAAAGATCTGTTTAAGGGGCACTGGGTGTCTATCCTGAGCAGCTGAGTTTCTCCCAGCCGAGGTGTTTGTTATCCCTGTGGTGATCCCAGTGATCCCCTGACTCATGTGTCCAATCAGCTCAGGAACACAACATGTTTTAAAGAGGGGCTTAGACCCTAAGAGGGTTTTAAAAAAACCCTAAGAGAGTTTTAAACCCCTTTAAAGAGGGGTTCAACTGCAGAACAGAGCCCGTGTGGAGCTGCAGTTTGGGAAGCAGCTCCTTCCCTTCTCTTCCATTTGGGGGAACATCCCTGCACTGATTTCTCCAGTGGCTGCCAAATGTTTGATTTCACAGACTCTGGTGCCTCGAGCGTGGCCAATGTGCTGCAGGGAGGGAAACGAAGAGAAGTGGGGTAAAAATTCCCATCTCTTCTCATTCTCACTCTTTTTTATACACAGTCCCATCGTTTGAATTGGTTTCATCCAGTCCTCAGTCTGAATTTAGGACACAAGTGAGCAAAAGTGAGTTTAAGTCACATTTATTCCTCCTTGATCCCAGCCTGGCTTTAGGCCAGGCCAGTCATCCCCAAGGAGCTATTTTTAGGCTCTGCACCAGCTCATGTCTTGAAGCAGTTGACATGATATGACAAACATTTTTAAGATGTCTCAATAGAAAGTTATGCAGCTGCTTTGCTAAGAAAGAAAAAAACAAACCCAATAGCCCAAAAAAAAAGACTTTCAGAAAGTAATTTGCACAGGGTCACTAAAGGGATTTTTGAAGTGGAGCTGGCTGCTGAAGGAATATGGATTTTTCTATTCTGAGTTGCTGGTTTTCCTGTGCACAAGCAAGTTGTGACAATATGTGTGGTTAGAAAGTAGAACATAAATGATAATCTTAGTCTGTTAATGAAAAAATAAGCAATAATATCTTTAAATTATTAAGCTCTATTTATTATTTGTATAGTATACCATATTAATTACAGTCCATTCTATAATCTATAAAATGTTATAGAATACATTTATTATTTTAATTTTTTTTAATTTAGGAGAAAATGTCTTCTAAATTCTTACATTTGAACACTTTTATAGTTTTAAAGCCTTAAATTCATCTTTTAAATTCCCAGCCACTAAAATTAATAATAATTTTAGTAAAATTAATTTTAAATTAATGATAATTTTAGTAATAATCTAATTTTAGTGCTAAAGATAATAATATTTATATTCTAATGTATAATTAGAATATAATTTATATTCTAGTCTAATAGACTAATTTAAATATATAAAATAATCTATTTTAGCACTAATAATAATAATAATAATAATCTATTTTTATAATATAAAAAAACAGAACTATTTGTTAGATAAATAATCTAATTCTAGCACTAAAAATCAGTGTCTGGTTATACCCAGTGCTGATGACATGAAGATCCCTTGCAGCTCTTGGAGGAATCTTCCTTCAACTCAGCAAAACCTGTGTGTGTGAGAGACAGTGAAGGGCTTGATTAACATCAGCAGGTTGTCAGATAATGCCTTTTATTAGGAAGGTGTTGAGAAATCCACTTTAGGTGTGTGCAACCTTGAGATTTCTCTTAGGTGTAAAATTAAGCACATCCCCTTGGGAACTGGAGCTACAACGTGTGACAACTTTTCCAGGAGACAGAGAGGGTTGGGTATTTCCTGGAAGTTGCCACTTTGGATCCATTTTATAGCCCTTGGAAACCTGTGCTGGTCCAGCTCCAGCTGAGCCTGGATTTCACTGTCAAATGCACCAAAAGGATGCAGATTTGGGACACCCCACAAAGCCCCACAAAAGTGCCAGAGGGACTTCCAGACAGATAAATTTTAGGTGACACAAAAAGACTACAAACCATGTCCACATGGGGCTGAGCTCATCCCAGGCACTGACACCCATGGGGAGAGATTTTGGGGTCGTGGGTGGCTCTTCTCAGAACCCATCAGGACCTTGTGCAGCAGCAGCCAAGGCAGCAGCCTCCTGCAGCCCTAAAAAGCTGATCGTGGTCATGTCTTTGAGAAGTGTGGACTCACAGTCTCCATTATGCCTCAGGTTGTAGCTTTTATATTTTTCATATTCTCTGTTGCTTTAGTGTGTGGGTCTGGGATTCATAGCAGGGCATGGTGAGCTCTCTGCACAGAGCAGAGAGACAAAACAATCCCTTCTCCAGCTGGGGACCAAGGACAAATGATCCAAATCTCAGCCCAAGAGCACAAACAACAAGGGCTGGAGAGAGAAAAACAAGGATTGGGCTGCCTGGGCTAAAGCTGGAATTGGACAATGAACTCCAAGGTGTAAATGGAGCAGAACTGATCAAAGTGAGAGATCCCATGACCAGTCGTGCATTTTGGGACCATTTTGGTTCATCTTGGGTATAGCCCTGCCTGGGCTCTGGTGCTGCCCAAGGTGGATCCATTGAGGCCTTTTAATAAATCCCTGCTTTATTCTTTAACTCCATCTAGTCTCTGTTCCAGCTCAGCCTTCACAAGGCATCATCCACACCTCAAGAAAAAAGTAGTGGAAGCAGAGAGGTGAAAAAGGGCAGCTAAAATGACCAAGGGGAAAAAGTTGTTTTCAAGAGACTGAAGAAAAATATCTGCAGTTTGGAGAGAAGGGGTGTAAATAAAGTAAATAGAGATCTGCAGAGCTGAATCAAAATAACTGCACAGCAATGGACAAATGGAACTGGCTGCACCAGGCACTTAAGGCATTCACAGGATGACAAAGGGGTAAGATAAATTCCTGCAGAGCTGGTGTTTGTTTGGATAGCTGGACAACCAGGTAGAGACATCCTAAATGCAGCAACTGGGGGAGCCAGGGATGGAAGGGGAATGGGCCAGAAGATGTGACCATTTTCTGTGTTCTTCCTAAACAGCAGCTCCTGCTGTCTCTGATGGATAGAGAGCACTGGGATGTTTATGGATTCAGTGGGACATTTCCTACACTTTCTTACACTATTGCTCATATTTTGAAATGGGATGTTCAGAGCGCTATAGACACCAAAAATTTGAAATCATTAAATGACTCTCTACACTTTTCAATTCTTCAGATAAGTAATGGTACCAGAAGGAAAGTGTTTCACTTAATGATTTGTTTATTATTTCATCACTCATGTACATCTGGCCAGTATTGTGACAGCTTTCAGTTCTATATTGCTGTTTCCATCTTACTCCTGATTGATTTATTCATCTTTGCCAGTATATAAAGAATGAATTTGCAAAGCTGCTCATTTTTTTCAGTTTGTCAGGTGTCAGTCCAGCAATAACAATCTGATTCAAAGCACACTGCAGTCAATTGACATTTCACCCTCATTAATACTGCTTAGGAGAGAAGCTGAAAATTTCAATTGCTGCTCTCAGCTTCTCTGTTCCAGCCCATAAACAGCATTAAGAGAGACTCTTTTCTTCCAAACTCCTCACTCCAATCTTTCCTAGGATTTTGTTGTTGTAGCTGGTTAATCTGAATGAAACCTCACTGTTTTACCAGCAAAGTGATGCCTTCTAGCTGGGGTCCAGTGCTCAGAGTGCCAAGTCAGGGTCTCTGAACAGCTTTTGGATGAGCAGCTGCCTTCTCCTCACCCACCCAACCCCATCAGGAGACTGAGCCTTCCAGGGGGGAAAGAGTGCTGTGAGCTGCTGCCAGTTTTCCCCTGCCCTGGGCCACCTCTGGCTGCTGTGTGAGCTGGACACATCCCCCAGCTGGTCAGTGGGACCCCACAGCTCCCAGCTGAGCCCCACCACCAATTACCTGCTCACTTAAACTACCAACAACAGGAATATTTCCTCATTTCCAATTTTCTGCCTCGCCCAGCAGCAGTGCAGACACTCAGTCTCAAACAGCCCCAGGGTTCTGCCCTGCAAACCATGGACAGCTCTTTTGGTGGGCAAGAATAAACAACAGCATTTCTCTCATATCTTCACACGGAGATCCATCAAGATTTCTTCCCCCAGCACTCTCATCCTGATTTTTCATGCATCACAGTCCCTCTCACAACTTCTTCAGAGCTGCTCTCTGTCTGTTGACCCTTCAGCCTGGTTTTCTCTAACCATAAAAACCTATGAGTTTTTCCAGGGATTTTGTTCAATGGATTTTCTAAACAGTCAAAATTCCTCCTTGCAGATGTGCGTATCTCCATTAATTTATATTGAGATTCCTACAGTTCAATATTTACTACTGGTTATGAGCTGGTGCAATGGATTTATATAATTTAAGTCCAATAAATTCTGCAGAAAATTTGCCTGAAGCCCAGTGTTTGTAGCCCTAATTTTCAGAGATAAGAACAGGAAAACCATTGGATTTTCTATCCCAGAGGAGATAAAAACCTGACACTCCTGAGGCTTTGTGTTTTAGAGCCCAGAGTGTGAATGAGAACTGCTGCCAGCTCTGCATTGTCACATTTCTCTCTGAAAGAAAATTGTCCTAAAGCAAGTCCTGATTATAGGTGAGGACAGGATGGGCTGTGCCACAGAAGCAAGCAGATCTGGCTCCATCCATGTGTGGTCTTGAATTCATGAGGGTATATGAAGAATCTGGCATGGGTCATTGTTATTTCTGCTTTTCACACATTTCAGTCACATGACAAAAAGTTTTTTGAGAAATGATGTGGCAGATGTAGCTTGTCTGAGATTTGATGGCTCTTGAACAGAAATGTAGTCAGGAATCTGCAGACAGGATTGCACTGAGGAGCTGCCTCTGAAAACTGGCCTCAGTCTGTAATGAAATCACACCCAGAGTCCTCAGATTGATGCGAATTAATCTCTCTAAATGAGGTTGTTTTGAGATATATCACAGCCCATCTGCCTGGCAAGGCAAACCAGGGGGCTGTGAGGTGCAGGTGAGTTCCTGTCACACCCTGGAGAGGAAAGGTCAGGCAGCCAGTGGGCACTGAGCAGCCTCCCAGCTGGGGACAGGTCACAGAGCCACTGCCTGAGCTTTGCTGGCCCACAGATCAGTTCTGAATCCCAGCACAGGAACAGCCTGGTGGATAACCTGGGAGATGCTTTTTGGGATTTGATATTCAGGAGACAGCCCATCCTGGCTTTCTCACTTTCCCACTTCTCTTCCTTGTCTGTTCTTTGTTTCTGATACCGTAAGATTCTTCTGAAGGAACATGGCCATTATCAGACTGAAAAGCACTTAGTAAGAACATTCTTTAGCTCCAAACTGCAATTTTTTCTATCCACTGTGCAGATCCTCCAGTCTGTCCTTTCAGTTCCTGGCCCAAAATACTGTGGAGTGTGTGGAGCTGGAGAATGCCAGAGCCTAATCTCTCATTGTCACCAACAGCTCTTGGAAACATTTTGCATCCATTCAGATCAGTGCAAAATCTGGTTAAAGCCACACCACAAAATAAAGAATGACTGGGGAAAAAAAAATAGAAATTAAAACTCCAAACCAAACCCAAACAGATGAAGCTAAATCCAGAAATATGGAAACAAATTCTTACTCCAGGCTTTATTACCAGGCTGCTGTGCACAGTGCACTCTTTGGAAAGGCAGGAGCCAGCAGCAAGATACTCAGTGAACTCTCCCATTCACCACAGACATGGGGGATTTTTTTCCAATTTTATATTTCTATCATTTTTGCAATGTGCATCTGCACAGCAAGAGCCCTCTCTTTCCAGATGGCATCTTGCCTGCTTCACTCTGGCTTCCATCTGGAAGAATTGTTTTGCATCTGCCTCCAAAACTGGAGCCAGCTCTGTTCCAGTTATCAGTCAGTAGCATGAAAGAGGGATGTAGTTCATGCTCTCTTAGCTGAGGATCAGTGTGATCCTCCAGCTTTCAGAAGGATTAACTTTAGAGATAAAATCTCTGCTATCTCCCGTCCCCAACAGAGCTGTTTGGAGCAAACCCCTGGCCTAACTCTGGTGATGCTCCTGGAGCAGAGCTGGGTGGAACCAGTGCAAGAAAAATGCATTAAATGGATATGTGAATGACATTAAGGATTGCCCTGCTGGAGTTTAATTCCAGACACCTGAAGCTAAATCCTGACAGAGTGAGGGTGGAAGCAATAAAAAAAATTGTAAAGCACCTCTACATCAAAGGATTGCCCTCACCTAAGATTGAAAGGAGAAGCTGAATCAGAACAAGTCCTCCAGTCAGAGGAGAGAGACAGACATCTGGCTCTTATCTTAGGGTTGGAACAGTCACCAACAATTCTGCTAAATTAGCTGTCAAACCTGCCTAAAATCAGATTATAGGAATCCTAGCTCGAGACGTGCCTTGCTTACAATTCAAAGAAGGCTGAAGTTGTTAAAACTGATTTTCTAGACATTAGAGCCTTTCTGTGTGACAGTGCTGGGGATGACAGATGTCACCGAGGCATCACCCCAAGTACCCATTTTAGCTGAAGCATTACAAGTTTCCAGCACAGGTGTTCCACTCTCTGCTAACAAGTTACAGAGTTGGTTTTCCCATGGGATACATGAGAGTGGCTGTGTTAACCTTGTCCTTGGAATGCCACGGGGAAAAGTCTCTTTTTGCAGGCTTTTGTAGCCATCTCCTTGGAGCCCCCCTCCTCTGACATGGATGATGGCAGAGACAGAAGAAATCTTCTTGCTGACACGTGTGGGCCCACTGTCAGCTAAACACACTGGTTGTGTTCAGCGTAAGGATAAACTTTGACTAATTAAGGCTTATAAACTATCAAGCCACAGATGGTACCAGTTCTAATGTCTCCTTGCGTGAGTCTGCAGATGGCTGGGAGAACGGGAGCCAAACCCCACCAGCAAAATTCCATAAACAATCACCAGGTCTTTTGAAAAGGTTGGGGTTTATCATTAATTTCTGGTGTCCCTCTGAATTTAAAAGCATGTGTGTCCTGTAACTTTTTGGTTTTGGCATTTCCTTTTCTACGTGTTTATTCTTTCTGAGTAATCCCATAGCAAAACTTCTGCATTAAGACACAGTTTGGAAGTCCAACAGACATTATTTCTTTGCTTTCCATTTATTTTTGAAGTTATTTTTGGTATCAGCATCTTACCTGATGACAAAATTTATTTTCCTTGCAAGAAAGAGTTTGCCTTTAGCATTTAGGAAAAATATGTGCACTGGATTAACCCTCAGGAACCAATAAATTAGAAACTGGGATAATTTTGGCTAGGCTGAAAATGCAAATGAGCAGCAAAACCACTGATGGTTACAAAAAAAAGGCAGGGGAGGAAACCTGCAAATTCACCTTAATAAAATCTGTAAAGGAGAGTTACAAAATATGCATCTGTCCATAGTGTGATATTTATATCCACCCACTCATTGACAGGGGATGGCTCAGTGATATCTGTGCATTGGATTCCTGCCTCTGGTAGATAGAAAGCATGGAACTGAGATATTGATAGGACTTATCTCCTCCAGGCAGCTGGAGTAGAATAAAAAAAAGGTAGGATTTTCAGTTCTGTGCATGTCTGTACAGAAAACAGCCACATTTGAAATGACAGCATGATTGTATTTTAATGGGACAAATTCAGGATTAACCAGCACTGAACAGGTGTCAACTCCCAAGTGCTCTACACTTGTCACAGACTCTGAGCATTAATAGGAACTGAGTTTGTTCCAGGGCTGTGGGAATCTGCTCCATCCAAGCTGTCAGTCCTGAGCAAGCTTCACCCAGTAAAACCAGTGCAGTTACTCAGCAGCTGAGCTATCCACTGTCTTGGTGTGAACAGACAGGTGTCTGGTTAAGGAAGGCAGGAACCTCCCCTGAAATGGAAAATGTTAACCGCCTCCCTCTGAATTATTATGATTTTGAAATTAAAAGGCTCTCAGGCAAAGATATGGGAATAGGAATAACAGTTCTTTACTAGGAAAACTATAAGTACAAATGCAATAGTACAAACAAAAAAACCCACTGCCAGAGTCAGAACAAGCCCTGTCAGGCTGTGGGTCAGGGAGGTGGCTCAGCCCCATGCCAGGGTGGCTCAGCCCTCCTGCAGTGCCAGCTGTGCTTCTGCTGGAGCAGGGATCCTGCACAAGGGGGGAGTTTTCCTCTGCAGCTCCAGGGCTGGGGGAGATGGACCTGGGAATGATTTTTTTCAACTGCAAATTTTTCATTTCAAAGTGCCATAGGGATCCCTGGATCCTGTGACAGGTTGAATTCCTCTACTGAAATCCTATTCAGGTTTGGTGGTTCCAGTATAGCCAAATCCAAAATCATATTTTTGTAAATAGGACCTTGCACTATCCACCACGTATTTCTGTAACTATGTCTTCCTCCTCTTCCTCTTATTTATTGTATTTTATATATATATTAAAATATTCTAAAACTATTGAAACAGTCTCAGAGATCTAACTCCCTCTGATGAGTGAACAGTGATTCTGGAGGTGTTTTTAACACAGGGGAGTCTGGCCATTTATGGGCTTTTTAAATTGATCTCTACTCTGTTCTCACTTCGATTATTTAGGCAGAAAAGCCTCTCTGGATTTTCCTTTCCATTATTTAAATTTTCACTGCACGAATCACACTTCCTGTGCCTTCACCAGTTCGTGAATCCATACATATTCATACATACACTGAGAAATGAGTCAGATTCACTCATCCCATTTATCTCCTCTGAGCTCTCAGGTCTTTAATTAAAGGATTTCCTTCCAGCCTGCACAATGTACAATGCAAATAAATATCTTTATGCCCGAGCCTAGCGAGCCATTCCTTTCTCATTAAAATGGCAAAGCTCTCGGCTCAGGCAGGCAGTGGAAGCTTAAGGAACTGGAAAAGACCTACTACAAGGGAGCAAGGGAAGGAGCAGAACATCAGAACTACTCAGTCATTAAATAGTTGTTCACTGCTCATAAGTGAAAGGTCCTGTGGGGTCAGGAACGCGGCTGCATCCCCCACAGCTGCATCACCAACCCTCTGAAATTCAAGCTGTCCTTGGGAAAATATCGATTGAACATTTCCAGCATCAGCTGAGAGCGTTCACACACAGCCAGAGAGGGATTTTTGTACACCAGGCTCTAAGCAGAGTGGATAAAATCTCTTTTTCTCCATGCTGGGAACCATCTGGAGAACAATCCCACCATCAGGGCACTGGAGCTACAAAATCCTTGAGTCCAATCCAGCTGGGAGCAGGACCAGGGCCGTGCCCTCCTCAGCCTCAGCTGCTCGTTGAAACAGAGATTTTTGGAGTTCACTTAAGTTACCAAAATGAATTAAGCATTTATATTCTAGCTTGTAGAGTTACGTATTGAATTTTAAGCTTTTACTTAAGAAACCTCTGCCAAGGTACAAAAGGGCATAAGAAAATGCAAATTTCTGAAGCTTCTTGCATAAAGAACAATACTAAAACAGACTGAAAATACAAAGAACCCAGATAAAAAGGCTCCTCTGTCCCTAAGCCTACCAAGATTGACAGACAGCACTCAGCTAAGCACCCAAAGACAGAAAGTGCACGCACACAGAGAAGAGTTCAAAAGTTTAATCATGAAGAAGACCACGATCTTCAGCCTCAAGAGACAACCAGAGACCCCCACAGGACCACCACAGCAAACCAGGCGTGCCCAGAAGGGCGTGGATTTATTTAGCATGAGAGGCAAGGGCAGGTGGGGCCAGGGGTTGAATATCCATGAAAAAGCTGTGCATATGGAACACCTTTGGGAATAAAGGTTTGGGTCAGACTAAGGCTCAGGGCACAAGTTTTTGGAGAGATATCTCACTTGTGCCGAGCACTGTCAATACATACCCACTTCATAATACCCCAAATTGTGGAGTCTAGTTATTTATTCCATGTATGACCTTCCTTGCAGCGATGCACTCTCTCTGCCCAGCAACTCGAAGAAGAACAGAAATACACAGAAAGATGATTAAAACCCTAAAATCCAGGCCTCAGCCTCTTGATCAAGGGGTGTAACCACCACAGGAATGATCTGCTCCCCATCAGGCTGAGGGGGACGATTTATTTCATGCCACTACAACCAGGAAAGGGCACCAAGGATGTCAAAAAAGAGGACAGAAAACTCTGACTGTCATGTTTAACTGTCCAGCTTGACTAGCATGGCTTCAGCAGAATATTTTAGTGCCCCCACATTCCCAGAAAATCAGTGCATTGGTGCAATAACCTTGGAGTTATCACCTTGGGAAATCTTCATGCTCTCTTTTATAAACTCAGTATGATCTTCAGTATTTATAGAATGAGAATGGCCTGTGAGTTTACTGATGTGTGAAAATCTGCTACCTCATGCAAGTCTACTTTAAACTCACTACAGATGGAAATTGAGGGAGAGATTGAATTTTTTAATATATATATATATATACACATACATATACATACATATATATATATATATACACACACACCCTGCTAGCTTCTTTATGTTCAATCTTTTTAATGTATTTGAAAAGTTTGAAACTGAGCTGACACTACAAAAGGTTTAGGGAAAAAAAACCACTAATATGCCAGTTTTAAAATGAAACAAATATTTTATTTCATTCTCTTTTTTAGAAAATATATATTTTATACTGAAAATACAGCTATCTTTGTAAGTGAATAATGCATACTAAAGTTAGAAAAGAGAGAACAAAATGAAAGGAAAAAATAATGCCAAACCAAAAATGTCAGTTTGCCAGCTCCCAGAATGTTTATTCAAATTATCCACACGGGTAATTTAATTCTCCACTAGTCACCCACAAAAGAGAGAGCTGCTGATGACAAGCCCTGAGTTTAATCCAATGCACTGTAATTCACTCCTTCCTGGGTTTCTTGCTCTTGATTTATACCCCACCACAACAAAGACCAGCACAGCATAAATCAACCAAGATGAAGGCACTGTTAAAAATCTCCCCACAATCTCACACCACAGAAGCAAAACCCTAAAAATGAATTATCTTGGCCTTGCTACATTCATGGTTTTCGTGGTTTGATGTCTTGGTGAAGAAGACACAGACTTAAAAGCTGAAAAGACCATCAATTCCACAGATTATTTTTCCCATCTTGCATTCAAGCTCATTTGCTCCATTCCCAACCTCATTCCCAGAAAAAGAAGCAATTCCAAACTGCCCAACTTCTCCATTCCTCCTTCCCTCAGGGTTCTCAATGCAATCACCACAGTCCAGGAAGCCAAAGCACCAGGACACAAACTTTGCTTCAAGTCCAGGATTTCTCCAGGACAAATCTTGTTTTGAGTCCTCCAAACCTTAAATTCCCCCAGTCCCCAGAGCGACCAGTGGGACTGAAGCACCTCAGCAGCATTTGGGCAGAAACCCAAATGTGTTCTTCATGCCCTTGTTGCCCACATTGCTTTTTCACAGCTCACATTCCCACAGTGCTGGCAGGTTCCTGCAGTGCCTTTGCCTCTGCATTTCAAGGATAATTCAAAATATCAGTGTTTTGGGCTGTTCTTTCTCCAGATGAGCCCCTAGTGAAGTAAGAACCTGAAATGGAAGAGGTGGCAGGATCTGAGCACATTGCACTGAGGAATTATTTCTCTTCTACATCCAGTAAAACAGAGGAAGCTGATAGTTACCCACAAATGACAAAACAAACTCTTTGTAATTAATCTGCCACTAATTTTGTCATCTCCTGCTAAACTATATGATGAAATACCAGTATAAAAATCAGTCTTGGATATAATAAATTAATGCAATCTCAAAACATCTGGACACAGACATTTCTAGTGATTCATGACTCTCAGCATGCACAAATTCAGCAAATCGCTGGATTATATTTTAAACAGTTTTGATAAAAAGTGATTAAAAGTCTGCTTTTACATAAATTCTTCAGTGGAAATATGTGCTTTCTATGGAAATGCTCATTTAGTAAAACCAGAAAAAAGCAAGAATTTTTTCAGTTGGGAAAAACAAAAACAAAGCACAGAACAAAAGAAAAAATGCCAAACAGAAAAAAAAATCACAAACAAAGCAGAATCGTAGTGAGCATCTCATAAATGTTCACTTCTCAGCCATGAAAATCAGATCTGTTCATGGCTTCTGGGAGGGGGGTGAGCTTTTCCTGAAGATCACAAGTGCTGTATTCATAATTACTGATAAACTGACTGATTAATTAAGTACTAGAGAGACACATGAATTTATCTAGTGCCTGATCCAACTCTCATTTACGACTCCCATTAGTAACATTAATGTGAATTGCAATAGGTATCTCATCCATTTCACTCTCTCCACCCATTATGCTTCAGGGAGAGCTGACTGAATGCTGCAAAGAGAGTGAGTGCATCTTGGCAAATATTAATTTGCACTTTGAAATGAATTTACTCTGACTGCTCTAGTTTGCCAGCTGGAATACTCATCAGTACAGGGAATTTTAAGCAGAGATTGGACATCATTCAACAAAAGTAAAATTAGGATGGTATGATATTCCCCAGGAAAGCTTTTCTGCATATTTATAAATCCATTTAAATGAGCAAAATACACTCTGTGAGTATAATGTGCAGTAAGAAGAGCAGTGTTTTACCACCTGATATCATACGTCAGTTAAGGATCATTACAGGGTGTCACAAACCCAACCTGCTGCCAGAAATCATTCAATTAATGTAGGCAAAGACCAAAAAAAACCAAAAAAACCCTGAGATAATCTTCTCACTTGTAGTTCACAGCCAGAAAAAAAGACAAAATTCACTGAAAGACCTTTTCATTTCAAAGCCCCTTGGGAAACTTGAAAACCCCAGAGAAGCCCCCAGTACTGAGCATGATGTGGAAAAGAAGCTGCAGATCAGCAATCATTGGAGAAAGGTTGGAATAAATAAAGATGTATTCAGTTCCTCTGTGGCTCACTGAAAACCCAGGAATAAAATTCTAAGAGGAAATTCCTTCTGTATTCAAATGTTGAAGAACAGGAGAGAAAACACATCAGCCTGCACAGCTCTGTTTTATCTCAGGGTCCCTGGTGCATCCCATAGCCAAGCACAAGGCTCAGTCCACTCCACCCCTTTGTTTCATTCTTCTGAGCCCATGTAAATAGTTTCACCTTTCATTATTCAAGAATGAAGCAGATCCTCAGTTGACTGGAAGCAGCCTTAATCTTATTTCAATATTTCTCTAAGCCAGGAGCAAAAATTAAGCATAATTTGGGACACTGTTCATACCCCAGTTTGCCTGTGGACCCAGGCAAAGTGTGTGTGTGCACAGCAGGGGATCCTTAAGGATAAAACAATAATTTCAGCGATGATAAAAGGATGGGTTTTCATCTTCATTTTTGGAAACCTGTGAGGGACCTCTAATAAGTCTGGCACGTCTCTGCTGCTCTGCCTGCAGGCACTCACAGCCTGGCTCTGCCTTGATCTTTTTGCTCTCTGGTGCAACTCTTTTTTTTTCAACCAGAAGGATGTGAATCAAGTGCTAAACCCTGCTGAGGTCTCTTGTATCTCCTCCAAGTACTCTTCCCAGGAACAGCAGTTTTGCTGCAGTGATGTCAGCTGAGGTGAGACAGGCAGAGGACTTCACAGGATCAGAGCTGTGACATGGACAGATAAAAAAGGGATATCAGTTGATTTTCATCTTCCTGTCCTACAGTACCCAGTGCCTTTTCTCTTAAAATACGGAGAAATAAGCACTTTAAAATAACATTTCAGCAAATTTTCCAGCTCAAACCTCAGCTGGGTGGCAGAAAATGGTTGGGGTTGGAAGGGATCTTAAAGATCATCTTGTTCCAGCCCTTCACCATGGGCAGGGACACCTTTCACTATCCCAGCTTGCTCCCAAGACCTGTCCAGCCTGGCCTTGGACACTGCCAGGGATGGAGAATCCACAACTGCTCTGGGCACCCTGTGCCAGGGCCTCAGCACCTTTACAGAAACCAGTCTGGCACAACCCAGTGACCAGTGATTAACTGGGGAGCTGGCAAACACAGGGAATGGTAGAGCTGCCTGCTACTCTGCAGAACAGAAAGCAAAAGTGCTCAGACAACAAACAGCTCAACTTATTGACACCCAAATCACGAGCAGAACATGAAAAAAAAAAAAAAAAGAGAATACAAAGCCCAATTTTTGGTATTTAAAGACTCAGAACACTGCACAGTTAAATCCTTTTTATACAGGGAAGCTGGCAAATAGCTCAATGTTTCTTTTAAAGTCTTCTATTTTCTGCTTCTCAAATTTTGGACACCTCCAGACTCAGGAGAGCAGAGATGGAATTTACATGAAAATTAAAGAGCGTTTTACATGTTCAATCTGTGTCACTTGTTAAACGTTACCTTCATGAGGGTGGAGGATGTTGGATTGACAGCTCTGGAGATTGGCATCTCTATTTATAGCCGAGGAGCAGGGAAAACAGAGGAAGGAGGAGGGCAGGCACATGCCCAGATGTCCTCTGGTTTCCTCCCTCCCCTGCCTCACCCCTGCCTTGCCTGGGGAGCAGCAGATTTTGGATGTCCTGCTCTCCCTGCAGAGATGCCCATGGAGAAGGGGATGAGCAGCCCCTGGTCAGACTCTGTCACTTGTGTGTTTGGTGCTCCCAGCCCCAGAGAACCTCTCCTGTGAGGAAAAGTTGGGAGAATTGGGATTGTTCAGCCTGGAGAAGCTTTGGGGTGACCTAAATGTGGCCTTGCAGTGCCTGAAGGAGCCACAAGAAAGATGGAGAGAGACTTAAAGAGGGCCTGGAGGGACAGGACAAGGGGGAATGGCTTCACACTGACAGAGAGCAGGTTTAGACTGGATATTAGCAGGAAAGATAATAAATGATACACAGCAATTAGTGTGGGGCATGGGTGGTGTTCAGCACAGAACAAAAAGTTTGTCAGAAGTTCACCTGAAGCCAGGGATCAAGGGGAAATGGTAAAACTTGAAAAAACTTCTCAAGCCTGACCAAGCAGAGCCTGCAGTGGTTCCAGCTCCACAGCCACATTTTTGGGAAGGAAACCTTGCCTGCTTTCAAGACTGTGAGAGGTTGATTTGATTGTCAGCTGTGTTTGAATATCTTAACATCTCATTTCAGAGAGGCTCTTGCTTTATTTTTAAACTCTTTTTAAATTCCAAGAACAGACAATAACACCTCGATTATGAAACAAAGCCATCCTTTCTTTTTATTTACAAATTGTATCATGGTTTGGATTGGAAGGGATCTTAAAGATCATCATGTTCCACCCCCTACCATGGACAGGGACAACTTCCACTATGCCAGGTTGCTCCAAGCCCTATCCAGCCTGGTCTTGGACACTTCCAGAGATGGGGAATTCATATCTTCTCTGGGAAATCTGTGCCAGTGTCTTATGGTGATGAATTTCTTCCTAATATAGAATATAGAATTAAAAAGTCACTTCACCAGCAGAGATAAATGGTTTACTAAAGCAATTGAAGCAAGGTAATAAACTGAAAAGGCCTGGGGCAGTGACTGACATAAATTAGTTAAAGACCAGACAGGGGTCATTAGATCAGAAATTATTCATGCAAGAGATCTGAAGGATCTTGAAAAAGAGTTAATGACAATGTCAGTAAAAATGCTGAAAATGGAAACTGTACAAGAGCTGGAACTTTCTTTTGAAGGGAAGGACTCTGATTACAGGAATTTTTATAATACAGTTTGAATGTTGTACAAAAAATGTTGATTGAAAACATAGAAAGAGGTAAAATAATAAAACTACCAGAAAAACAAAAGGAGTTACAAATGAAACATAGTAGCTATTTATTAGAGAATGCTGCTTATTTAGTCCAGGGAAGTTACCTGGCTAATGAATGAAAGGGAAAAAAATTGCTGATAAGGGAATCTCAAAAAAAGTCCATCAAAAAATGTTATTAATAAAACAAAGTATTTTGAGATGCAAGGTGACAACACCATCCTGGTAGAAAACTGGTGAAGAACCCAGTTCTTCAGCACAGAAGTGAAAAGAATTTATCTCAGCAAACCTGGAATCAGTCTCGAAGAGAGGCAGAAAGCCAAGCCTGGTGAGTCACATCTCCCACGAAATGGTGATGTTAGCTGAAGCACCTTGGAAACCTGCAGGGTAAATTTAAAGTTGGAAAAAGAGAAGTGAGTGACCACTGGTTTTGCAGCCCTCCAGATGTCACCAGGGATCAGGCACAGCACTGTGAGATCTGTGCATGCCCCTGTCCGAAGGATTGGTCACATCCTCCAGCCTCAGCTGGCCCAGCCTTTGGTCACGAGCAGGCTCAGTGAACCCACATTTAAAAATGTATTTTCCACAGTGCTTTGTCCTGTTCCAACACCCGTGGGAAAGCTCTGGTGGTTTCTTTCGGATTTACTGTTGGGCGTTTTTCGAGCATCCTGTTTCAGAGAGGAAGAAAAGGCAAACTGTGCCATGTGGAAATCTTTCCATCTGGCCATTCCAGCAGCACTTGCACAAGGCTGTGGAGGGACGGCAGGAGAAGAGGGAAGGGGAAATCTCCCAACAAACCCAATGCCAGCCATATCCCCACATCAGGAGGGAGGGGAGCTTCTCCCCAGCCCTGCAGCTCGGGTGCTGCCTCAGTAGGAGCCCGGCTGCCAAGGCAGGTGGCTTCCCAAGCAGGCAGGATAAATAAAAGGTGATCTGCCAGACTGAGCCTTCCCTCCACAGGGTTTGGAAGGAAGGCTTTTAGCGCTGTGCTGGAGGCAGCAGTGACTGTAACACTCGGTGAGTAAGAAGTGTAACGTTAGCGTGAAAAGCAGAGCCAAAGAGGGGAACAGGAAAGAGAAAGCGAGTGAGTCAGAAAAGTGATTGCGGGGGCGTATCAATATTTATAGCAAAAATCCCCAGGCTCCAACTGACTCTATCTAGTGGCACAAAATAGAATTTTTTCATTATTTTTTTTTTTTTAGTACTAATCAGGAAATCTGTTTGACAACAATAAGGACCTGTTGATTGAAACTTTGTGCTCTGCACAGCTACACTAGGCGCTGAAGATTATTTCCTGAAACCTTTTTATTTCAAAATAGAAGTTGTTTTTCTAATGGCTTACTAAAGGTCAAATCCCTTCACTTTTTTACAGCCTAGCATGACTGCTTGTAGTGGGTTTTACCTCTTTGCTATCCTGCAATTAAGGCAAAAGAAATCATGAAATTAGGCAGATGAATGTGTCGTTTGTCTTCCAGATTCCAAAAGTTCTTTGAATTTCAGAGTTGAAACAATTTGAGGTTGGTGAATCTGTTGCTAAGCAATTGAAGCCATCAAAGTTTAAATCATGAATTATTATCCTTTATTGGAATAGGATTATTATCCTGGAAATAGTATAGAAATTATTATCCTGGAAATAGGATGCAAGTGAATGGATCAAAATGTGAACTGATATGTTCTAGCCCCAGCTCCCAGGGGCTTCTCCTAAGTATCACCATGATCCATGTTGCACATTTTGCAAAGACCCAAATTTTCTTCATGTGGCACTATCCTTTTCCAAAAAGCATTTTCCAAAGAGTCTTTTGAGGGCATTGAAGCAACTTGAATTTATGAAATATATAAATGTATCATCAAGCATGTTAAATGCTGATAGCAGCACTTGGCTCATGGGCTGGAGAAACCAGGACAGATTCTCACATCCAACCATTATCTTGTCCCACAAATGAATGGGTTTTTTCCTTGCAACCACTAATGATACACTATGCTCTGGTTGTGTTCAGAGCCGTGCTTTGTTTCCTAAATACTTTTAATTCTGTTTATTACTCACAGACATTTAATCACCCCTGGCTTAACTTTCAAAGCACATTATCATCACTAGTTCATGTAATTGCTTGGTTCAGACTGGGTTTTCTGCAGGAAATTGTCCTCAGGCAGTCTGATAAGTTTGGAGAGCCACTGATGGAAGCCAGTTTGGGAATTATTGATTGCTGATATTTTCACGCTGTGCATATTTTTATTTCAGGTTGGTAGGGATGTGGGGTTCTCTGCCCTCTCATGTGCTCTGGAAAGATTTATACAAATAAGAATATTATTGGAAGAAGCAAAGCATATTAACACACTGCATGTCATGTTTCTGGGTTGAGCCAGCTGCTTAGTGGCTTTTAAAATACAGCTCTTGGTTGTAGAAATACTCCTGGAAAATAGAATCAGAGTAGATTTTGGTTTCCTTTTAATGCTTTCAGCAGTTTCAAACAGATATGCAGGAACCTTTGATGTCACATATAGAAAATGCACAGCATCAAAGAATATTAATCTGCACAGTAATGGCAGTTCCTAAGGAAATAATCTGATGGAAATGAAACCTCTACTAGATACATTTTCCATCTGTTCACCAACAGCAAGGGACACAGAACTCCTCTTCCTATAGGAACTTTCTCTTTTAGAGTTAAGAGAAATATTCAATCATTTTGGCATCATCCTTCTCCTCCTTTCTGTCTATTCAAAAATAGCAATGCATGAAGACCCCAAATGTTTTGGAGCTGCAAAAGATGACACTAAGCAGAGGTTCAGAATTAGTCTCTTCTCAGCCACAAACCAAAGGGATTTATGTTTATTGATTACGTGAAAAACATAAAGAATTGAGCAACAACTGAGCTGACAAAACACCCTGTGAACAAAAGCTGTAGGTCATGGAGTTAATGGGCATTTGAATATTGAACTGTGGGAAGTCCTGGAGGCAAAACCAACCAACCAAACACTCTGAAGGCTGCATCTTTTCAACAAGAGACTTTTCTCCCCTATCCAGGACTTTTCAAAGTGTGCTGGGGGAGCAGCATTTCCTTCCAGCACAATCAGGTGAAGGCCAAGACCAGCATCTTTAGGAGGGTTTTTCAGGATGCTGTTGTTTCTCTTTTCCTTCTGTGGAAGCTTCTCCCTGGCTCCCTGACAGGTTTTAGCCCTTCCACCCTGACCCACAGACACTCCCAAGTGGCTCATGGCTGTTAAACTGTCCTGGTCCTTCTCAAATGGACCAGACCCAGCTCAGCTGTAAATTCTGTGAGGAGTGGCTGAGGGAGTTGGGGTTGTTTAGCCTGGGAAAGAGGAAATCTGAGGGGACCTTCTGGCTCTGCACAGCTCCTGCCAGGGGGGGACAACCGGAGGTTTCGGGCTCTGCTCCAGGGAACAGGGACAGGAGGAGAGGGAACGGCCTCAGGGTGGGCATCAGCAGGAATTTCCCCATGGAAAGGGGCTCAGGCACTGGAACTGCCCAGGGAGGTTTGGATCCCCATCCCTGGAGTGTCCCAGGAAGGGCTGGAGGTGGCACTTGGTGCTCTGGTATCGCTGACAAGGCTCTTGGACTCAGTGATCTTAAAGGTTTTTTTCCATCCTAAATGATTCTGCAATTCTGTGAACTTGTGGTGAGAGTCACCCAAAAGCAGATTCAGTGAAATGTATTTTTAAAGAAATTGACAGCTCAGTGTGGAAGTATTGCTGGGCTGGTTCCAGCTGATCAGATGGATGGATGGACAGCCATGCTGCCTGTCAGAATGACGAGGCTCCATCTCATCACCATCCCTGCGTAGGTACAGCCTGCCTACCTACTCATAACAAGAACATTTCTCAACAGGACCCTTATTTTAAAAAAATTAATTAAAATTTTGAGGTTTTTCTGTGGATGCTTTCTCATAGATCTCTATAATAATAGTATACATAATACATGTGCTCTGTTACTTCATTTTCTTCTACTTTTGATGAGGCAGGTTTACTAAAATCTGAAATTTAAATATTTATACAGTAGGCTTTTTGATTAGCATATTTTGAAGCTAATCATAATAGGGCTCAGCTCATTTAGTGGATGTCAGTAAAATGAATAATGAATTCAGTGACAGGGGTGAAGAAGAAAGAATGAAAAAGATGTAATTTATACTTGTGAGAAGGATAATGTCTGTTACATGGGGACAGACCTGCAGAAAGTTAAGTAGGAGACAGCTCCTACTCCCTTTCCAATTCAAGGAACAATTTTACAGAGAATGCATTTTTGGAGCATGAAATACTTTAATCTAAAGTTTAAAACTTCCACTAAAGTGGCTTTCAAAGTTTCCCTTAAGTTTAATGGGAAAGGATTCAGATACTTTTAACGTATGGTACAAAGCTGATCACAGGGAGAATTAAAATCCTGGTCTGAAAGTACCAGGGGATGCAGCCCTCAGGATCTCAAATACCAGCCTTGTGCAAGTCCAATAGAGCAGATTAATACAATTATTCTGCTATCATCTATACATATATATGATAAATATATGTAATCCTGAACTTTAGGAGGTCTTGTTTGTTTATTCTGTGCAACCACAAAGGTCAGAGGATGACTAGGAAGCCAAAACTGATATACGTGCACGACTGAAAGTACTGAGCTCTGACAGAAATGTCTGGCATCATGCAATTTGTCACAAAATGATGAGAACAAGCAAAACAGAAGTCAACTAAACAGCAGAGAAGGATTTATTTTGTTTCATCTTAGATGACTGTGACACATAACATTTTGTCTCAGCCAGGCAGCCCTGACAAAGAGCATCTCCAGAGCACCATCCACCCAGGCTCTTGGAGAGGTCACTGTTCCATGAGGGGACTGGTGCTTGGTATTGCTTTTTGTTTGCTATCAACCACTTCCTTGATTTATTTTTTCCCCTAAATTTGCCAAATTTGTGGGAACATGAAAGGTGAAACTATGTCAGGATAATTGCCCAACCCATCAGATCAAGACCATGTTGTACAAGATCTGCCACTCAGCACTAAAGCAAGTCAAAGAAAAAAACCTCTTCACTTACATCAACTGAAAGCACTCACAAGTCTGAGAGGCAAATCCATTGGTTTGGCTAAAAAAAGCCAGAGACAAATTACAAAACTCAAAAAAAAAAAAAATTGATCCTGACATTTCTCTAACGAAAAGTCTAGGGGCTTTTTAATATGAAAAACATTGCATTTAGAAATTAACTTAAATATGTTTTAAAGGCAAGAATCATCCCTAAATTAAGCAAACTCATGAATGCACTGTAAAAAGGTCAAATGGGAGGCAGTTTTCAATCCAAACTTATTTCCCCTGGTTTTGATTCCATCCAAATCGTATTTGTAACGTAATTAATGAATGAATTCAGCCAGGCTGATGAGCTGGCACCATGACAAGCTCCATTGAGAAAGTCACTTCATTCCTTTGGGTGAGTTCAGCATCAGGAGCAAACTGCAGCCCTGGTCCTGCCAATGTGATGCCTGAGCAAGGACAGATTCTTGAAGTTTTGTGATGACTTGGCCTTTTCAGGCTGTAGTTGATCACAAAACATTAATGGCAGTGAGCCCTGGTTGGCTGTCAGTACATCCATTGCCTGGCATCACTTGAATTTGCTTTTTTTCCCCTCCTGGTCACCCACACATCCTTCCCTCTCCTGTTTGCCAACCAAGCAGCTGAGACCTCTGATGGAGCCTGGCCACACTGCAGCCCCTCTGCTCTCCTCAGCCTTTCAGCTGGGCTTGAGTTTCATTTAGAGCCCTGTAAAAATCCTTAAATTCCTCCCAAACAGAATTTGCAGGTGGGAACAGAGGTGGTGCTGCTTTGCACAAAGCTTTTCATTGCAAACCTGATCAAACTGCAACAGATCTTCGCCATGAGGAGGAAATCCAATTATCCTGTATTTTTAAAAGAGGTGCAAACCATTAATTTATAAACACTTCTTTCTGTACCAATATTCAGAATATGCCTTGTATCTATTTAGAAGACCAAGGGTTTAGATAATTTTGTTCTTATGAAGTTTAATGGAATTTGAGCACCCAGCTCCCAAAGGCTTCTTTGACAACTGCATTTAAAGTAATTTACCAAAGAGATGGAGATCTTTTTAAAACAGTTTCTCTAGTCTACACTTGATATCTTCCTCCTTTCCTTTTGTTGTGGTGGCTGTTATAAATATTCCATGTTTTTTGTGAGCCTCAGCAGACCAAAAATGATCTTCAAAGAACTCGTTTACATGTATTCACATATTTTAAAAACCCTAAGATTTTCTTTCAAAGAAAGATTATTGGTGTTTCTGCATGTCTGCAGATAGTGAAAAGCAGTGATTTGCAGCAAATTGTATTTTCACTGAAGAATAAAGGGGCAGAGGAAAGGATGAGAGGACTGGAGAAGTGATATACATTCCAAGAATTCCTGTTATGAAGCTCTTGAGGAATACTTGTCTATCCCAACACAAAATGACATCAAACTAAATTTCTTCAAGGGTTGATTGCACAAGATAGTGAGAGAGATAAAACTCCACTGAGATAAACCAGAAGCTCTTTGTTCTCTATCCTCTCCACCACATGTTGTCAATAAAGGGAAAGGGCAAGCAGAGCAGCAAAAATCACCCTGAAATTCTGTGGTTTGTACTCACACCTCCAAAGGTGATTTATCTGATGGGCATCTCAGTTAAAGCAGTAGAAACAAAAACTCTTCCAAAATATGGCAGCGTCAGTTGGAGAAATTCCAGGACAAAGTCAGAGGAGAAGGAGATGAAATCAAAGTACAGATCTAGCTGTGAGTAAGTAAATAATAATTAAAAAAAAATATTTTAAGATTATCCTGTCTGTATCTTGAGGGCTTCTCAGAACTGTGGCCAAACAAAACCTGGCTTTTCCTGATGCACATCCAACCTGGCCTTGGACAGCTCCAGGGATGGGGCAGCCACGGCTTCTCTGGGCACCCTGTGCCAGGGCCTGACCAGCCTCACGGGGAACAATTTCTTCTGAACATTCAACCTACATTTTCTCCTCCTGCAGTGGGAAGCCCTTGTCCTGTCACTCCAGCTCCTGAAGAATTGTCCCTCTCCCGCTTCCTTGCAGGCCCTTCAGGTCTCCACACAACCTTCTCTTCTCCAGGCTGAACAGCTCCAACTTCCTCAGCCTGTCCCCATAGAGGAGGGGCTCCAATCCTCTTATCAGCTCCGTGGACTCCTCTGGACTTACTCCAACACCTGCACTTGCTTCTCATGCTGGGGCACCACCAGGATTCCAGGTGGGTCTTAAAAGAGCAGAATAGAGGGGGAGAATCGCCTCCTTCCAAGGATCCATCCTCCAAACCAAGCTGGGGCACTGCTGCTCCTCCAGCCCCTTCTCCTTTATTCTCCTTTATTCTCCTTTATTCTCCTTCTCCTTTAATCTCCTTTATTTCTGATGACAGCAAAAAGCAGACTGGGGTGCTCAGAATTTTTCCCGGTCGAAAATTTCAAGTTTTTCCCAGCAGCTCTACGATTTTGCCTCGTGTCTGACAAGGAGTGGAACAGGAACACGGCACTTGAGCAATACCCACAGGGTAATCAATCACTGTGGGAGGAGATTGAAAACAATCTGGCCTCCCACAGGAGGTTCAAAGCCACCAGCACCATTTTATGCACCACCAGCACATGTTTTATGCATCTGTTATTCTGTAGTGGGAAGCCATTCAACAGATGGTTTCATTTTCACTTACATTAGGTATATAAAGTTGGGAGCTTGTTTGTAACAAGTGATAATCAAAGTTGAGCTATAAAAATAAGTGTATTGATGCCACCCAAATTCTCAGTACATGTTTGCTACTACTTTAATGAGAGGTGAGGTTTCAGATAAGGTTGCAGAAGGATCCACCCTCCAAGCCAAGACTGGGTCAATTCTGCTCCTCCAGCATCTTCTGCTTTAGCTCAGATAAAATCAAAAGCAGACTGGGATGCTCAGGATCTTTCCCCATCCAAAATTTCAAATTTTTCCAGAAGCTTGCAATTTTCCAAGCTCAGTTATTCACCAGGATCAGTTAGAACCCAAGAGGTGCAGTGACAGGATGTGAGAATCATCACCTCTGAGTGCAAGTGACCAAATCATTTCTTAAATGTGTTTATTTATTTCTTGAAAAACAGATTTTCATATTATCTGAAAGGTGAACAGACAGTACTTCCAGACAGAATCTATGTGGATTTAAAATCAGTTTACAACTCCGGGAGTGCATAAGTGTTTGAAAACCACTGGGTCATAAGCAATGAAAGGCACAAAGTTGAGAGGCTTTTCCAAACTTGCAGTTATAATCAACAATGAAAACTGAACATTTTTGATATTCCTATAAGCCCCAGACTCCTTTGAAATTCTTGTCAAAATTCACATTCTCAATGACTATACCCTAAGTGAATGTTTTATGAAATTATTCCCCACTGCCAGCAGCTTCCCACCTTCCAACATCCCTTTGATCAGGTAACAAAACACATGGAGAATTTTCTGACCCCCTGATGACTGATCAGGCTTTGTGCCTTTCCATCATGCTCGCTTCTTCCCAAAATAAAAAAATCTATATATAAATTCCAGGAAAAAGTTCTAATTATGATTAAAAAAAAAGAAGAAGTTACTTTATATTAACATTTTAAGCAATGTTTTGCACATAATAGCTGAAATGACAGAGCTGAGCTGAAGCAGTTTCTGAATGCAGATGTTTCAAAAGCAAATGTAAAAAGTGGATTTGTAGTGGCCTTGGGGGGAAAAAAGTGAAATATTTCAGACAGTGATGGTGTAGCATTTTTCTAGCACTGTTTTTGCTTACTTTTTCTTTTTTTTTTTCCCCATTTCCAAGTTTCACTCAAGATAAAAATTTCTATAGCTCAAGGGAACAGACAGATAGGCACTAATGAAAAAAAGAAAAAGCTAAGCAGGTTCAGGCACATGGCATTAAAGGGACCTCCCACTCCCTCCCACCATTTCACCCCCTAGACTTTACTGGGTCAAGAATTCTCTCTTTTGAGCAAACCATTCCCATGCTTTGTTGGGTTTGAGGTGGTTTTGGTTTCTTTCTTGCAACATTGCCTGAAACGTTCAGTTCTGTTGGAAAAATGTTGGTGTTCTTCTGTGACATTTCCTGGGCTGCTTGCCTGGAAGGCTCTGCTCAATCTCACACTCTGCCCGTGGGGAGGGAAGGGAAGGGAGCTGACAAGCCCTGGGGAGGGAGAAGAGCTGGCAGCAGGGATGGGCCAGGGGGAGGAAGGCTGGGCTGTGAGGAGGAGGAGGAGGAGGAGGAGGGTCTGCCATCAGCCTTCCAGCCTCCCCCAGAGCAAAGACTTCCATGAAAATCTACCTTAGGCTGGAGTGTCAAAAGAAAAGAAACAGAAGAAGAAACCAATTTTGGTTTCCTCCAAACAGCCAGAGACTCGCTCAGAGCTGCTGGTGCAGACATTTTTACCTGGAACAATTTTCCATGAGACTTCTTTTCCCCTTCTCCAACCAAAACTCATCACACCAATGCCTTCTTGGCTACCCCCGCTTTTCACAGCTCAGTTTCCTCACTTGCCCTTTATATTCTAATCTCATATTGAAGCATCTTCCCTCTCTCTTGCCCGCTGGCAAAGCACAGGTTATTTTTATATCTCCCAAAGGTGCAAAGCATTGAAAATCACAGACCAAGGCCTCATTTCTCCTGCCTTGTTATCTTCTCTAACCACAGTTAAGCACCTCCAGGGGAAGAGCCTCCAGCCCCTGCAGCCTGGCCAGAGCTGTTTCCTGGTTTTATCCCAAATTACTGCTCACAGACCCTCTGTAAGCACCTTCTGCCACCTGGTGCTTCCATATCCCTGACAGCACATTTCTGTGCTGTCAGATCACCCAGCCGTGCAACACACTCTGGATGAAATAGGGGCATCCAAATGCTTTGGACAAGGTGTTAAGTTTCCCAAACCACCCCCCAACCCCCCCCCCCAAAAAAAAAAAAAAAGAGAAATCACATTTTCCCAGTTCTGTAGCTGTGTGCTTGCTCTGCATCTCGTTTTCACAGGGGCAGATTTTTAAAACAGCATTTCTGATGCACATTTTTTTTTTCCCTTTCCAAGAATACTGTCACCAGGACACAGGCTGTAGATTGTCTTTTTCCTGGCTATGAACTGACTAATATCTTTCAGGATCAACACATTTCTAACCTGTGTTTTCTCATCAATTTCTGTGCCCATCTCTTCCAGCCATATGTGCAGAGACAGAAGTTGCACTTGGAGAAACCATGCATTTGGAAAAGAAGGATGATATTGTTGCTGTTGTTGTTGTCCCTTCTTTGGGCCAGGACTTGAGGGTTCCTTGTTGCCCTGGCTGCAGACAGAGTGGGGATGGCAGAGCCAAGGAGGGGACAGGAGATTGTTCTGCAGGGGACAGAGTAGCAGCACCAAGGATGACAGCATGGCAGCATCCCCAGCTAGGGGAGATGAAGCCTCCCAGTGCTTTGACAAGAACTGAGGAAGTCCAGAGGCCACAGGCAGGGTCTGCACAGTCCAGAGCCCAGAGAAGTGATGGGGAACTGCAAATCAAACCATGAGGCAGAGCCTGTTGGCTGGAATTCCTGATTCCCATCCTGCACCCCACCTCACCACGAGCCCTCACACCAGGGTGGCTCCCAGGAGCTGCCTTGGCCCAGCCAGCTGGTTCCTCTGCAGCAGAAACATTTCATTCTTGAAACATTTTTGGCTGCATTTAGGCTTAAAAATAAAATGTGCAAAATCAATCTGTGTAGCAATATTGAAATCTGACAGCATCACTCTGCACAGGGCAGGCTGGTTACTAACACAAGCACTCACAGCAGTGATCCCACCTTTCCCTAGAAGCACTGATTACAGGTGAGATAAAAGGGTGAGTTTGCTCCCTAATTCATACTGGCCACACATTATTTCTGCAAAGAAATGGGTGCACTCAGTGTCTGTGCAAATACATCTTCTGAGGAGCTGCAAGTGGTGATTATGAGGTCCCCTGTGTCAGCTCATGTCAGGTGACAGATGTGGAGCAAGGCTCTTTCTGGGCAAGGAAATCATCAGCAGACTTCAGAGACACAGTGATGTAAATCAGGGGTGAATCAGCCTTGCAATATAAATCCAGAGAATGGCCAGGCATGGCAGTTTAAAACAGAACAGTGGCAGTTCCCAAATATCTGGGCAGCTTTCTGCAGTCAGGATGCCTTTGGGCACACCAGAGCCATGGACAGCAATGAAAGTCTCATGGCTCAGTCCTGGGGTGCTGCTGGGGAATGCCCCCAAACACTCCCCATGAGCTGCTCACAGGATGGCCTCCTCCTGCTGGGTGACTCCTCTCCTCCAGACCTGTTATTCACTGCAAACCACCCATCCCAGCAAGTCTGCTGACATATTAAATTCAGGCTTCATTTGTGTGTTGACTTGCTCAGGAGAACTCTCTGAGACACGACATCCTCCAAGATTTCATGGGGAGAGCTGGGGAGCTGCAGGCAGCAGAGTGCATGTCATTTATTTCATGGAAAAAAATAAAATATACATCAAAGCATCTTCATGGAAGTTGTTAGGATGCAGCTCAGCTTTAATTTGTAAGATGGTGGCTTTTCTACACTGTCACTTCAGTGTCATCACTGCCATCACTCACTATTGGCAGCTCTGAATATTTGATTACAACCTCACACATGCACGCTGCCTACACCAGGCTCTGATTCCTTTGATTCCCACAGCTCAAGCAGGATCCTGCTGGATCTGCCACAGATCCCAGACCTCTAAAGAAAATTCGTGGAGCTGCAGTTTAGGGAGGGTAAACTCTGTGCTGTTGCTCACTGCTTAAATTAGTGACAGTCATGTACTTTATCTTAGTGGCAGGTGGTGTTAGGCTTCTTTATGTGAGCAAAACAGAAAAGCAAAGATCTGGCTCTTGTCGCTGAGTAAAAATCCAGAAATTAAATTCAGGAAAATAAAAAAAGATCCAACAATTGCTATGAAGAATTTCTCCCGTTCTGTTGAATATTTGCATGAGCAATTAACTGCCTTCTGCCTAAAATTCTCCTTCAAAGGTAATAGATACAGCATATTTTCTCCCTTCTTGCCCCAAGCTAGTCTGCAATGAATTATGTACATTGTAAAAATACTGTTATTTCAGCCCAGGAGGGGCTTTAGAGAGCTGGTGGATAAAAGGATGATTTTTTTAGACAGTTTCTTAGAAAACTGCACTGAAAAGTACAATAAAAAAGTATATTAGAATGCAATTTGTCCTCAAGATGTTCTGAGATAAAAAAAAACAAACCTGTTGTGATACTGGTTGTTCAGTTAAAGAGGACAAAATTGCACTCAGTATATTCAGGAATCACAGAGTATTTTAGAAATAAATCAACCCTGACAGGGCTGTTCCTTGTCCAGATTTTAATGATCTATGCCACTAAAAGCCGTGTTCTTTGTCTGAGCTGAGTCCTCCTCAACAAATTCTTCAATCAGCCTTGGAGTACAACCCGAGGAGGGATGGATGCTGCTGAGCAGAGCAGTCAGAGGCAGCTCCTTGGGTTTATTAACACGATTACAGCAAATCCTGGGCATTAATTTAATGGGAGAAGCAGAGGTCGGAGATGCAGAGCTGCCACAGAGCTCCTGGAGCCCTGGAGAGGGGATCATTCCCTGTGATGCCTCCACCTGACAACGGGAATTTCCAGGGAAAATGTCCTGCCAAGCTGGCCCTGTTAGCAGGCTGAGCACAGCAGGAGAGCTCCCTCGTGGAAAAGGGAAATACAGATGGTTCAAATGTCCCTGGCAGGGAAGGGATGGGGGAAGCTGTGTGTGCACAGCACAGCTCTGGGGTAGCAAAGGTCTGCCTGATGAAGCTTAATGGATGTGGGCAGCATAAGCAAAGGAGCTGAACTGAGAAGATGCTGTTGCTCAGAAAGGGAGTGAAAAAAAAACAAAACCTGTCATTAACAAGCCTTCAGGATACCTCTAAAATAGCCCACTTTTTATATTTGATGTATGAATAACCTAGGTGTTATCCAAAGTGATAAAACCTACCTTAATCTTATGCTACTCTGAAACGGCAAGATTTTGCTTCTTTCACTGTTCATTTTGGCTCTTTTCCTTTTATTTTTAAATACATATTCAACTTCTGGAGGTTTTACTTTTGCTTGATATAGCTTTGAATCTGTGCTCTGGGCAAAAAGCCACGCTGACACACAAACAGGTTAAAAAATGTCCTGTGAAAGCATTGCTTGGAAAATATCACCTTCCAACTGAAAATCTCACAAAACCAGCCCCTCTTTCTATTTTCAGGGCATTCAAAAAGGCTCATATTTCAGGTATTTTACATTTTCCTGTATGCATTCAACGTGCTTTCCATGACATACTTTAGAAAACAGTCCCAAGCCTTTCTGCTTTTGAGAAAAGACCTTCATTTTGTAAGACAAAAGGTTTTGTAATTCTCTCTTCTATTTCAGGAGAATATTCACACTAAATAAGAATTCGTGCTTCTATAATCAAATCATTTATCTTTAATTTTTCTGTGGGAGGAGATCCTCATCCAGACTCAAAGCCTGGAATCTCATAAGAAATTCCAAAGGGGTAAGGGTAGATTACATAGGAAATTCTGGGTTTTTTATGGTTGTTTTGCTTGTGTAAGAGGAAAACCACAGATTGCTGAGACCACCCTGAGCCCATCCAGCTGTGTTTGATGTGTCCTTATCAAAGGGGAGGAAGGAGCAGATGTGGAATGAGTAGAAAATGTTTCAGCTCCTGCAGAACCAGGGGGCTCAGGCTCAGAGCCCAAAAGAGAGCATCTCTTGCTGCTGGTAGCCTGGGGTGGGACATCAGCCTCCCAGCCCTGGGATCACCTAATTCAGAACCTAATTCTCTCTCCAGTCCCAACTCACCAGCATCACTTTGCCTGGTGGCTTTTAATATTTGAAAAAAAATAAACAGCAGGAGTTATGCAATGCAGCACATTTGAGGCACTTAAAAAAAGAGATAAAGGGATGGGGAGGGGGGAAGAAGGAAAAGGAAAGGAAACCTTTACTTTAAAAGGAACCTTAAATTTTATTTTACTTTGACATGAGGAGATATTCTGCAAGTGGTTTGGGTGGAAGGATTTGCTGCAAGTGTTAACAAAGCATCTCAGGGGTTGCACAGCCCTAGTTCTGCTTGCACCTAACACCTCTGGAGAAGGGCAAGGGCAAGTTGCTGCCTTCAGAGGTGAGGCTGGACCTCCCATGCTGTGACCAGCAAGCACAGAGCCCTGGGACCAAATGGGGGCTGAGACAGAGGTTTTTGTTTAATTTCAAACCTTTGCAGAACTCTCCCTACCCAGCCTCACAGTCTGGGGGCCTGGCACTGCCAGGGACAGAGGCACATTCCCTGAGCACTGGCCGTGTGTCACCTTGTCCCCTTCAAACTGCAGGGGGCACTTCTAAACCTCCGTGGGGAGCCACATCTGCCTGCTTTAGCCTGGAGCTCTCTTTTTCACCCCGTCCAGAGAGGTGTGGCTGAATCAAGTTTAATTTTTTTGGTTATTCTTGTTAGCAGATCTTACTATTTCAGACAGCTAATTCTTTATCATCAGCTGTGCCATCTACTTTATCATGTGCTTCCTGGCTGGATAAATTACTAATGTTTGATGCTAGACATGTATCTTATTACTTCAGTAGCTAGAATTATTTCAAATTAATTATTTTGGTGGCAAACAGGACTTGTGTTGGTGTGCCTGTGGTTTGTGTTCAACTCCTGTAAGCCATTCCCTGTGGCTTTGGTTTTGGTTATTCATGCTCATGGAATCATCAGGGTTGGAAAAGACTGCCAAGATCATCAAGTCCAACCTTCAACCCAATTCCACCATGGCCATTGAACCATATCCCAAGGAGCCACATCCACTCCCTTTTTGAGCATTTTCAGGGACACAGGGAGCAGAGGGCAGCGAGAGCTCACCGCGCTCAGCTCCAAATCTGTATTTTCCCAAAGCAGCCTCCCCTGTTCCAGTCTTTCCTGAAGGATGGGTATAACAGCTCCTGCACACCAATCCACCCCCAGGCTCCTGTGTGCAGGTGCCAGGGTCGGAGCAGCAGCACCTGCCCATTGCTGAGGTGCTGCCCCAGGTGCATCTCCAGAGGCAGCTGCTCCCACTGAGCATCCCCCGTGCCAAATCTGGGAGAGCCACAAAGTAAGTCAGCTCCAAACCAACACCAAAAGATCCAGAGCAGAGCATGGACCAAGTAATAAGAGACAAGAATGCTCTTTTCTTTATTTACACAACAGTCTAATTATTGTTGTAGGGCCAGAGCAGCACAAGTTACATCCAGATGAGGATTTTATCCCGGCCCTCCTAATGAGAGCACAGCAGAGGCTGGAAAAGCCAAAACTCTGCCTTCAGCCCTCTGTCTGCATCTCCCCTTGGTGAGCAGCCCCAGGCTGAGCTCCCCCCATGCTCTGCACAGCTCACACGGCTGCTGCTCTTTTCCCTGCTGCAAATTTCCCAGTTCCTCTCTGGAATGAGCATCCTCAGATGTCTCCTCGCCTGACTCATTGCTGCCTGGAGAGGATGGCTGAAGCTCTGAGCTCACTTTCTACCTCTTGGGCTCGTGGCTGAGCCTGTGACTCACACATCACCCCCTTGGACTTCTTTGGGTTCAGGCCATTTTCTAATTTCTCTCAAGATTCACTGCCCATGACCCTTTCTGGAAAATGTAGTACCTTTTTTTGTCTTGATCCACTTCTCTCTTCCTGCTGAATTCCTTCACTGCATGTTGCATTTTCAGCTGTCTGAGCCCTTTGTATTTTTGTCTACACACACAAAACAAAACCTCTCCTCTGTTATTAGAATCACAGAATGGTTTGGGTTGTAAAGGAGCTTAAAACTCATCTCATTCCACACTCTGCTATGTGCAGGGACATCTTCCACTATCCCAGGTTGCTCCAAGCCCTGTCCAACCTGGCCTTGGGCGCTTCCAGGGATGCAGGGGCAGCCAAAGCTTCTCTGGGCAGCCTGTGCCAGGGCCTCACCACCCTCACAGGATGAATTATTTTTTATATCTAACCTAAATTTCCCCTTTTTCAGTCTGAACCCATCGCTACTTGTGCTATCACTACAGTTTCTAAAGATGAGTCCCTCTCCAGCTTCCTTTCCTGTCTTTTACTCTGATTTCCAGGACGTCACTGCAAACATCAAATTGGTCCAGAGACAAATTGCTGTTTTAGTTGAGTGTTTTTCCCAGCAGACATCCTAGTTAGCTTTTCAAGCTCTTGGTCCTGTCTGAAGCCAGCCATCCATCAGGTGTGCACCAGCTGAAGAAAAGCCTTCAGAAGAGTATTTTGGAGAGAAATGAAGCCTGTAGCCCCACCTGAATTCCTTAAATCCAAGTCAGAACAGAGATCCTGGACTGTCCTGTGGTGAAATTCTCCCTTCTGTGGTTATTTGAGCTCTCAGCCAGTGCACTCAGCCCCCAGGACAGATCACAGGATGAGGGAAGGGCAGAAGCACATTACAGAAAATAGGCTGCTAAATTTGAAATTTGTTTTATTGCTTGTGCCCAGCCACAAGCTGCTCTCCTTTTTCTTTAGATGCTTCCCTTAGTCTACATATGTTAACATTTATATTTGAAATCTGAAAACAGCCATTTCTTGGAGATAAACAACAGACAGAAGCAATTTATTCCAGTCAGAGAATTTGTTTTTCTTCATTTGTTTTAAAGCCCCTGAAGAATTATCAATTTCTGTCTGAATTATGGGTAGAATAGAGTAAGGTGAAAGATAGCTCAAGCTAAATTCAGAGGTGCAGACACATCTTGTTGGGCAAGTTCAGGGTACAAGGGCATACAAAAACAAGAAAAGTGTCAGTCACAAGACAAGTGTCAGTCACAAGAAAAGTGACTGAACAAGAAAACAAGAAAGAAGAAAACAAGAAAAGTGAAAGTACAGGTTGAAATTCTGAATACAGCACTGCCCATGTAGCCTTTTTGCATTAACTGAGAGCAACCCTTCCTGAGCTTTCCCTGGGCCAGGGCAGGAACAGGAGAGGAGGAGAAGAGAAGAGGAACCACAGCAGCTCCTGCACAGCAGGAGCAAAACCAGTGTCTAAGCTGGGACCTTCTCCTCATCCCCACCCACAAGTTGTAGCAATGCTGTTAAAACAGTAAATTAATATAAAAACACACTATGGAAGGGAAGACAATGCTGTCTGCACAGGCAGCTGGGCAATAGAGCAAGCTCACAGCAGAATTTGCCTTTGTCAGGAAAAGAGGTGAAGAGTGACAGGAGATGTGGCAGCAAGCTCAAGAGCCTCAGCAAAAAGGTTCTCTTCTGCAATTTCTTGGTATTCACAGCCAGATTTAAATATCACTCATTGCAGCATTTCAACACAAGGTGCCAGTTTGGAGTGCAGTGCTGTTAAGTGACAATTTTTATCTAATGCACCGTGAGGGTACAAAACCCTGGTGAAAAATGGGCAGGCACTGTGCACTTATAAATTCTGATTTTGGAGCTATTCTTTCAAGGGGCTATTTGCTTTTCATGTTCATCTCTTCCTTCACTGGAGCCTGACATTCAGCTGAAGTTATCTCCTCTCATTTAGGGAGCAATGTATCAGAGCACAGCTAAAACTCACATCAGCTTTATTATTGCCTAGCAGAGAAAACAGTGGTTAAATGACAGCAGAATGAAGAGGAATAAAACAATTACAATATTAGTGTCTGCCTCACAGATGGGGGAGCTACTAAATAACCACGAGTCCATTACAGGGGATTTCTCAGATGCTAAGAAGGTTAAATGGTTGAATGACTTATCCAAAAGTGATTGCTTTTCTGATCCCAGGTCCCTCGTGCTATGGCAACATTACCTTATTGCTTTCAAAATCACTCATGTGGCTTTTTTAAATTATGATTTGACTCTTCTGGAAGGTACCATCCCAACCATCTGGAGCCTGTCAGCTCTGCCCAAGGCATTTAAAGCTTCCAGCACAGGCAGGACAGCAAGGCACAAACAACCCCAGGATTGTGCCTGCTGCTGGACGGACCAGGGAGAGGGCCAAGGTTTTGTGTTTCACCCAAATCACCCAGAAAAGGATATTCCACAGCTGTCACAGCCTTGCCACAGCACAGGGTGGGACTCAGAAATTCACCCCAGCTGATGGGAAATGCTCCTACAGAGCCCTCTCACTTCTCTTCCTTTGAGCTGCAGTTTTTCCATCAGCCTGGATGGGTTTTTTCCTCCCTTCCCAAGTTTTCCATGAGCTTTAGGATGAAATAAGCAAGCCAGCATTAGCCTAGAGAAGAAAATAATGTCTGAGTTGATCAAATAGTTTTGTGAGGTCATCCTGTACCTGTGGCAGTGGAGTAAATCCTGCAGTCTTTCTTTTCTGTAGAAATCTTCAAACACTGAGGAAATTGGTCAGGAAGAAAGTAAAATACATCAGTAAAACAGAAGAAATGTTTTTAGGATCTAGAGACAAAAAAAACTCAGTGTTCTCAGGCACATGGTGGAATTTATTGTGTTGTCCTTTGCAGGGCTAAGATTTGGGCTCAGTCCTTGTGGGTCCCTTCCAACTCAGCTTATTCTGTGATTTGTGATGCTGTGCACTGACATGCCAGCTCCTCCTGAGATTCTCCAGGAAATGAAAATTAATCCATTTTTAGATTCTTTCAGACAAGCTCAGAGCCTCAATCTAAGCATGTCCTGTCTTTCTCCATTCCATCAGCGCCATCAAAAGCCCTGGATACTTGAAATGGAAATGAATTGTGTAAAGGAGCTCTGAATTTGTCATTCAGTTTTGAAAATAAAAATCTTTCTTTGATCCTGCAAGATGTCACACTCGCTGCCTGAGCATGTCAGCAAAACCAAATTATGGAGCTGCTGTGTTTTTCTGCCTCTCAGTTCCTGTGACACAGGAATTGTAAGGGATTCTGCTTTTTTAGGCTCAGATAAATATCAGCAATTTAATTGCTTTCTTTAAGCTTGGGTTTGGAAAGTTGATGGGACCATTAGGGAAACAGGGTCATGTAAGTGGGATTTTTCCAGTCAGTTAAGGGGGGGGGGAAGTAACTATGATGTCTATAGACATAAAAAATAACTTAAACAGTTCTTTACCCCTCTCCACACTCACTTTATTACCTCAAAAAGGCCATGTCTAATTGGAGCACAGAGCCAGAATGCAGCTTGCTTCTATTGCAGAACATTTTGTACAGTATTCATCATCAGAACTCCTATTCAGGGAGACTCATAACATACAGGGCAGATTTTGTGTCTTAATATCACAGATTATTTTAAATGTACAACATTCTGCACGACTGTGCAATCCTGTAAAGCTCCTGCCAGCAATTCCTGCTTCAGATTCCTGCTTCAGTTCCTGCCTGTGTGAGGCTAAAGCCAGACAGCAGAAACTCTCATGATGAACACGAGCTGGATAGCTGTGAGTGAGGCAGAATTGGTGTGAATTCCAGCAGAGCAGGCTGACAGCCCTGTGGGGATCATTTTCCCCCACAATTCTGCCCAAGGAAACCTTCTGGAGTCAGGTCTGGGCATCACAAGTGGGAGCAGCAGCTCCCCAGCATTGGTCTGTGCTGTCAGCAGCGCGTTGTGAGTGGGACACGACTCCTTTTTTTTCTTTTTTTCTTTTTTTTTTTTTTTTTTTTTTGCAAATTCACCAAATCCCTCATGTCTCTTTCCCATCTTTTTGCCTTCATGTGAGTTGAACCTCCAGCTGCTCATTTTCCTTTTTATTTCTGTTGCTTAAGTCCTCTCAAGCTATGCCAGCTTTAATAGGAAAGACTTTTGCTGATCTCCTTTCATGGATGACAGAGCTGGAATCACCTTGGGCACACAATTGTTCATTAAATACACACATGGAAACAAGTGATCAGGAATATCTTCCCTTTCTCACATTCTGCTGTATCCTTTTATTAAAGATCTAAAAATCACAAACAAAACTTCTCCCTCTTTGTTGTCATTTAATAACAAATTCTTAATATTGGAGACCTTGTCTTAGGTGAAGCTCAAAATTTCAGTGGAGGTAAGCCTGAAAGGAGAAGGAGCACATTTGGTGGATTGATGAGGTTTTTTGTGAGGTGCCCACACAGTCCCAAGCCCACAGGAGGTGAGGTAGTTTCAGGGACACCTAAATTCCTGAAGTTCAGGCGTACTTTTCCCTGATGGAACAGCAAAATCCAACAGAAGGCACCTCTAGACCCAGCCACCTGCAGAACTGTCTGCCCTCACTCCAAAACACAGCAACCCTGGAGCTTCCCCTCAAAACAGCCCCAAATGTTCATGTGGGAGACACAACTTTCCTTTTCTCCTGTTCTCTTACGCTGCACTGATTTCACTGCTGTGACTGACACTTTAAAATTTGTAGGTCTGCCTGAGGCACAGATCCAGCATAGAAAAATCTCTCTGCAAAGGCTGAGGCTCAGCAAAAGAGATAAGTGACTGAAAAAAGGGTCTTCTGAGGGAGAGATCAAACAGGCTTAAGGTGGTCTGGGTCTCACCCCAACCACATTGTGCTAATCAGTAAGGGGAGTCTGTGATCTCCTAAATCTAATGCAAATCCCAGGGAGTAAATTATATTACTGTGGGTTTACTCAGCAGTAAGAGATCCACATTTGTCCCCGAGTGACTCCAGCATTTCTTCCCTGTGTGTGCAGTCCCCTCCCTGCTAATGCATCCCCTCAGGAGGGAATGTTTCTTCTCCTAAGCAGGAAAAAGGGGAAGAAGCCAATTGCATTTTGCTTGATGGGAGAATTTCAAATGTGCTATTTCCCTAAGACAGAGGCTCCTGTGTCAAACATAGATATGTAACTATGCCCACACATGAAAACACAATAAACTCAGACTGTGAAAATGGGAGATTCCTCAGAGCTCGAGAAGCTTCATTCCTCTGCACTTCTCTCCTGAAACATTTTTTGCATTAATCCAGAGAGAGACCAGTTGTCCAGATCCTCACAACCATGCACCCTGCCTCCTGTATGCTCTAGGATGCACCAGGAATTAAGTAGCTGCTCATCTGGCACCGTCTCTTTCCCTAAACTCCTGATTAGAAAGTGCTCCCGGCAGAGCAGGGATTGCCTGAGCTCATTTCTAACCCAGCTCCAGATGACACAGTCAGGTTAACCAGATGCTCTCCACACCCATCCCACAGGGCAGAGCTGCTCCCAGCCCTCACCACAGACTGGAGTTTGGAATTGTCCATTTGAATGTCAGTGTGCTGGGTCACGGCAGTGGCACAGCTCCCTCCTCCTGCTCCTGGCTGAGGAGAGCAAAAAGCACAATAAACTGAGTGCCTTCACTGCTTACATTTTGCTTATCTCCTTGTTGTCCAGCAAACACCTTCATTTGATGTGACTCTGTTTCAGGTGACTCATTAATTCCTTGGCTCATGATTGACCTTTGTAGGTGTGACCAGGAAATCAATCAGAAAATCTCTCACCTTCATAGCTATTGCTGAAAGGAATTACAGATGTCCCAAATCAAATATGTTTGTTTCCACCTCACAGTGAGTTCTGTATTTGTGGGGAGGAAGTTTGGGATTTTTTGGAGGGTGGTTTTCAGTATTGAAACTCCTCTGCCCAGTTCAGAATGAAGAGTTCTGAAGCCTGCACATTTAATCACAAGTCTTTTCTCCAATTAAGGAGAAATTCTCAGCATGACCACAATGAAAGAAAATAAAATCATGTTTCTCAATATTAACTGAAAGCTTGGTGCCCATGTCTAGACATACAAATTTTCCTGCAGTGGTAAACATTGGTTTTGATTAGAAAATTGTTCTTACTCCAGTTTTAACCTCACCAGACAGAATTATTACTTTGTAGCTGAGATCTGAGAAAGCTCAGAAGCTGACCAGTTAGAAGTAATATTTTTCACTTTTAATGAAAAAAATATTGTCTGTATTTTTCTCCATCATGCTTGGAAGAAAACGTTGTTTTACTGCAGGGCTCTGACTGCAGCTCTGCATCACATGGGAGTCCAATGGCAGAGAACAGCACTTAGAGCATTAAAAATGCATTCTGCACATATCAAACCAAAAGAAGTGTGCCTCTTGGCAGCATTGCTGGCCTAATTTTGGCTGCAGAATAATAAAATCCAGGCTTCCACTGAAATCGCAGCATGTAGCTGCAGGCAGGGAGATACCAAGGAGGGAGTTTGAGCAGTTTTTGGGGCAGGGGCTGTGGGTGCCCTCACCATCAGGGCTCTGTGCTGAGGGAGATGGATTGCTGAGCATCCCAAGGGCAGCTGTGGAGGGGTTGGATCAGCAACATTCATCTCCTGAGATCACCACGCTCCTTTAAATATCTCTGCCCACCCGAGATGCACCCGGGCAGCCTCGTTCATCCCTCAGCAGCTCCCAGCAGTGGTTTCTTGCCAGGGATGGGAGCAGCTCCTGGAGCTCCTGACAGGAGGGAGCATGGGGAGGTTGATCTGGCAGCACCCACACTTCAGTCCTCACACAGCAGGTTGGGAATGGCTCCATCTCCTCAAAAGGGAGCATTCAGGACTAGCTGACCCTATCCCAAGAATCTGCCAGTTGAAGGATTGCTGCAGGCAATCCTTTTTTTTTTTTTTTTTTTTTTTTTTTTTTTTTAATAGAGAGGCTGATTTTAGAGAGGAACAGAGGAGGCAGAAGCTGTTTGGGGTGCTAGCATTTCTCAGATTGGCTTGGGTTCTAAAGGACCTCAAAGCTCATCTCTAAAGGACCTCAAAGCCATCTGCAGGGACACTTTCCACTATCCCAGACTGCTCCCAGCCCTGTCCAGCCTGGCCTTGGACACCTCCAGGAATCCAGGGGCAGCCACAGCTCCTCTGGGTAACCTGTGCCAGGGCCTGCCAACCCTCACAGGGAAGACTTTTTTCCTAACATCTAATTTAAAGTCCTCTCTTTTAGTTTAAAACGACTCCCCCATCATTATTTGTCCATGTAAGAAGCAAGGGGCACAGCATGGCAGCTGAAATGAGGATAAGTTGGGGAGTGTCATGATGATCCTCAGACCAAACTGAACTCAGGGTCTCTCAACCCTTCAAATCCAGACCTTGTGTGACAACAGCAGCTCCTCCAAGACTGACAAATGATAATGACTCTCTGAAAGCAACACTTAAACCTCCTCGTGGATGTTCCTCCCATCTCAGCTTCCCCCTGAGACAGATGTGATAGATGGGAACAAGCTGGAATTAAAGTTTGAAATGGCATCATCACCCCCCGGGCCCGCAGGAAGGAGCGGTCCCGCTCCTCCCTGACAGCCAAGCTCCTCACACGGTGCTGGCTGGACAAACAACCACAGAAATCACTGAAGCACTGAAGTCTTCACCCTGTGGATATGCCCTGACCTGTCTGTGGTGACCCTGAGGCCCATTTATTTATGTCTCTTCCTAATTTGTTTTTCCATGGGCTCTCTATACCAGCAACAACCTGAGCTGTGCCCACACATCGGTGCAGGCTTTGACCCACAAGTGGCCAAGAGGGAAATTAAACCCTGAGAAACTCTTTTGCAGCATTACATGCCATCTTTTTATTTTCTTTAAGGAACTAAAATACAAGGAGCATTTTGATTAATTCAGCTGTTGAAACAATTACAGTCTGTTTAGCGCCCTTGAGTTATGGAAACAACTAAACATGGACTCGCTGCTAAAAAAAGCAGCAGTGTTACAAGACAATACAAATTAAATTAGTCCTTTGTAATAAAACAAGATATTCAGTCCAAGCAAGGGAAATCCTCACTTCAGAGGGCAGAAACAGCTTCTCAGAGAGGAAGGTCCTCCTTCCTAATATTACCTTTCTCTTCAGTTCAGTGACTCCAGGTTTCCCTGGGCAGTGTTTCTGGAGCATTGTTTTTGCTCACCCTAACAAGTGAGCTGGCCTTCATTACCTACAGGTATTTGTAGTTTAAAAATATTAAATAAGACAAAGAGGAAATTAGCATTCAGGAATGATTTTTTTGTCAGTTGTGAGCAATGAAAAGCAATATAATAAAATCACATTATAAAATGTAATAGAATCGAAAATTTAAATAATAAACTAAAACAGCAGTGAAGGTCTTTCATTTTAGGGAAAAGTGTATTTTCTCCTCAGACCCTCCACACTTCCTCTCCAGCTGAACTGTAAACCCCAGAGGCTTTTACTGGCAACCCTTTCCTACATTTAACTTTGAGCACAGGCAGCAAATAGATGTGGAAAGGAGTCACCAGTCATTTTGAAAAGGGAAGTGAAGGAAATATTGAACAATCCACTGATTGCAGCCTGTGGTGTGCAGTGTTTCCTTCATGGAGTGGGAATGGATGGGCACTGCCATGGGGGAGATCCTGCTGGGGCTCCTCACCCACACTCAGCACAGTTTTGTGATGTTTTCCCTGCCTTACATTCCATCAGTGGGGTGGGAATCCAGCCCTTCACTGGTGGGTTCTTTTCCTGGGTGTCATATTGGTAACTTTATATTCTCTTGGCTTTTATCGTGCAGCTGGGTCATTACTTCAACCACATGTCAGAATTGAGGGTGTTTGCACAGCAGAGCTGGATAAATACTGCAAAATAAAAACAATTTCTGCAAGTGGTTTTTGAGCTGGGAAGGGCAGGAAGCACTGGAGAGCAGCATTCCAGAGATTAAATTTACCAAGGGGTATGAGCTCATCGATTTTTTGGCCTTTTTTTAAGAACGCCTCAGTGAATTCAATCAGGGGACTCTCCCTGTCCCAGTGGCTGGGGGGATCCCAACAAGCAGGAACCTGGGATGCTGCAGGGCTGAGTGAGTGCCAGGGGTCCCCCACGGGTCAGAGCGGGCCTGCCTGGGCTACAAACACACTGCTAAAATCACCTTCAGATCACATTCCCACCATTTACTTTATCTCAATAAATAAAGGATAAAAGAGGCTGAAGAAGTGAACATGCATTAGAGACAAGGAAAGGAGAAGGAGGAATTTGCTCCTGCTGAAAAGCAGCAAGACAGTCACAAAGGGCAGGAATTCCTGTGCTGTAGCCTGGGTACAAAAATGGCACTTACAGAGGTAAAACTCCACAGAGACTCCCAGCAAAAGACCAATTAATCACACTTATTGTAATGAAAGTTACCTTCACATTCTCATTTAAACAATTTTTAAAAATATAATCAATATTTTACGAGGAGAACTAAACAGCACAACTGAAGTGTCTAAATGTCTAAATGTGACTGCCTATACTTTTTGCTAGAAAGGCTTTTACTCATGCCACACCTCATCCCAAAGCTCCCTATCACTGTATTTTATCCTCTCAACCAAGTAAGAAATATGACTGGAAGTTTCTGCACTAAACTGTTCTAAACAGAAATTGTTCCTTTTTTTTTAAAGATTGTCAATACATGAATAAAATGCATAGAAAATGTTCTACTTTATAAGGATCATAATGATATTTAATTTTTTTCTGAAATTTTAACTATTATAATCTTTCTCACTTCAAATATACCGCTGTTCTTTAAGCCATAATCTTGCTTTTGCAAAAATTAACTCAAACTGTTTGCAAACAAATCCAGGAAAACATGACAATGGATCAGGTTCATCAGGTTTTGGACTTACAAAAAGATACCAACAGAAAATGCCTTTTTTTCCCCTCAAAAATAATTTCCCACTGCTCAAAACCAGCTGTTTCCAGGGGGTTCCTTTCACTGTTGTCCCACATCCCAAGAGACCTGGTGGGATCCAGAGTTCCAGGAGGTGTCAGGAGGTTGCAGGAGCTGCTGGAGCAGAATCTGTTCCGCTGAGAACACAAATCCACATCAAATTCTGATCCAGCACAGAAGAGCAAAGAGAAGTATACTGGATGGTCCCACTTACAGTTCTGAAATCATTACAGGAATTGCCACAAAAGCTTAGTAAACAAGAAAGTGAAAAAGAAAATAATAGTATCCTTAAATCTTTTTTTTATTATTATTTAAAGCACTTTCAGGATGCAATTTCAAAGTGCATGTTCACAACTTTTCAAAACATTTCATCTGTCTGGCACAAAGTGCTGGCGTGGAAGATCTGTCAATCCTGACAGGTTTGTCCTTTTAATGGAGGTGATGCAGGCCTGGTTCATCTCCTGCTTCTTGTCTTAGAAAAATGTGAAAATAATAGGAATTCTATTATATGAAAATCAAGGGATGGGAGCAGGAAAAGGTTTTTACCAAACCAATTGTTTAATGCAAGCCATATTAACTTGTTTCATTTTATTTTAGTGTTTAAGTTGCTTGTCAGTATATTCAAACCAGAGAACTGAGTTTTAAAATCTCACACTGAAAACTCTATAGTTAAGTACATAAAAAATAAAATAATTTTGAAAATGTAAAAAAATTATTTATACAAACAACACTTTTCCTGATTAACTGGTTTGGATTCGGTTTTTGTTTTATTATTTGAAATATTCCACAAACTCCTTTATTCCTGTTGGGTGGGATCTATTCAAACAGAAAAAAATGCAACTGGTTTGGAGGCTGTGCCACACACAGCCCTGAGCAAAAACCTCATTCCCTGCTGAGCTGTTCCTGTGTGATGCAGGGACTGGAACCTGGTTTGGTCCCTGGGTCTGGCTCTTCCCTCATCCCTCCCTGGATGCCCAGGACTGTGGCAGGGCACGTGGGCACAGGGTTTGCCCAGTGCCACCACCCCAGCCCCACTCCCCTGCAGCCAACCCTGCAGCCCCTTTCTCTTTTGTGCCTCTTCAACCCCAAATCATCCATGTCAGCAGCTCCAGAAGGTGATAATGAACCAGACCCGGGGTATTCCTTTGATTCCATTTCCATCCACCCCACACAGAGAGACAGGAACTGAAACCAGGCCACTGGCACAAATCACATTATTTTGGTGGGCCCAAGTGCGTGGCTGCAGCTCTCCGTGGTGGGTACCAGGATTTGCACCTCCTGGCATCCTTCACCAGGCACTGAGGAAACTCCTTCACCAAAAAGCCAACAGGAACTTCCCTCTTGAAAAAGGGAGGAACAGCCTTGCATGACCAAAAGGGAAATGCAACTGGAATAGAAAAGCAATGGCCACCAGCACAGCAGGGCCAGCAGCTTTCTCCTGTGTCATTGCCCAGAACTTTTTCCTAGAAATCAAATAGAACAAAGCACGGCAGAAACTTGCTGTTTGATTCTGATCATGATTGTAACAACAACCAACATGATAGCAGCTGTTAGATAACCATTATACACTCGATTTATACACTGAGCCCCAAAATCACCTCTGTAGAACAATGCTGGCAGTGCTGGCTGGGCAGGGCCAGCACAGGGCTCAGCAGATCCCTTGGGACAGGCTGGTGCCACACTGCAACCCCAGCTCTGAGATCTGGGGTGTGGCAGGAGCACCAGATTCTCTCTCAAAGACAGGATTGTCACCTCAACCAAGATTGGAGCCCAACACTTGGTTCACAGACCAATGCAAGAACACCTTGGATTTGTGTTTCCACCTTTTAAAAGCTATGAAATAAATAGCACAGTGTTCCTTTTCTAAGTCACATTCATTGTGTGGCCACATAGGCCACGTGTTCATCTCTAGGAGCACACTCTGCTGTCATTACACTAGAAACCACAACAATTACTGGAATAATCTGCCTTTCAAGATACTAATTATAGGAGGTTTTTGAGATTTCAATCAGATTTTGTTGCTTCTGAAAGCTATTGATTTGAAAAAAAAAACAAACAGGATTGGTTCCCAGTTAACTGTATCATGATACCTCTACCTCAGCAAAAGCGTTTCTTCATTCATCCTCTATCTTTTGCATTCTTTGTTAAGTTAGAAACTCAAATCAACACAAAATTCTTGATGAGAGGAGAAATATATTCAGATTAAATCTGGTGATTGCAGCTCATTTGTTTCCAACAGCTCCTTCATCAAGGCCATCAGGTGAATTATTAACCTCTTCCATCCACAAACAGAAAAATACCTTCAGTCACGAGGAAGCAAAAAGAGAAAAAAAGGTTCCTTGGTTTAAATGGGTAAACTTGCATTCATGTCCTGTCATGGGAAAGGGACAGAGTGAGCACTCTGTGGCGGAAAACACTGTGGAGGGGAACAAGGCAGGGAGAAAAGTGTGAGCAGGGCAGGGAGAAAAGTGTGAGCAGAGCAGGGAGAAGATTGCCTGCTTTCCTCAGAGTAGATGTGGGGACTGTCCTGGTGGGAGCAGTGACATCCCAGCATCCTGGCACTCACTGCTCCTCTGTGGCTCTGCCTCTTGCAGCACGTGGGGAGAAAAGACCTTCCTGGGGAGGTGTTCCACCAAAGTGACCAAAGTTGTCTCAGGGCAGAGACTCTCAGAAATGAACTCCAGAGCAGCAGCTGCCTGCCAGGGTGGAACAGCCAGCAATCCTCCCAGGCTACTCCCAGGCTACTCCAGCCAAACCTCATCAGTCAAACCTCATCAACCTCTCTGCTCTCAGCTCCACAGAGCCCAGCGAGGGCCTGGCACTCCTCCATCCCCTGGGGTGCCCCCTGACATTGGTGTGACCAGTAGTTCCAGCAGACCACTGGTTTTGAGCAGCTGGGAAGCAGGCACAGAGCAGGTAATGAATGCAGCTTCTGAGCAATTAATTCAGCACATAAATAGAGAAGCAGTTTGCAGTGCCTGCTGCTGTCCCTGCTAGCCACCCCTGACACTGGTGTCCAGGCTCTGCAACAGGTAAGGGAGGCATTTCTGGGAGCAGGATGTGGGAAGGGGACTCTTGGCTGTGCTGGGGGGAAGGACTTTAATTTGGACTTTCTTCCAAGCAAAAGGTAATTGGGCCAAATAAAGCCAAAAAAAGGTAAGAGAAAGGCTCTGGTAGTAATGGGAGAAAAGGCAGAGAGGACAGGTAGAGGCACTTGCTGGGAAGGCTGGAAAACAAAGGGTAAATGAGGTGTGCTGGTAAATGAGGATCAAGGCAAATCCATGTTATTTTAAAATGTATGGAAGGATAAGGAGCCAGAAGCAAAAATTAGTTAAATCAAATGAGAGATTAAATAATAAAATAAAGTCATCCAAGTGTCTCCCCAGTCTGTCACACCTAGGGGACACTCCCAGCAGCAACAGAAGCAGCACTTCACCAAACTTCACAGAACCCCCTGAAACTCAGATCCTTCTGCAAGGAGGGAGGTTCTGTGACAGCTCCTGGTCAAGCAGAGCAAACATTTATTACAGAACACAAATCATCCCCTATGAACTCATGCAAAAACAGCACATTGCTTTACATAATCTCCTTAAATCATAATTTGTATTTCTGCTTTTGTATCAGACTGCTGGGAGTTTTGAGAATAAGTAAGAAATCACAGAACCTCCTCTTTTGCCTACTTTTAAAGAAATAAAGTAATTCCTAAAAGGTACCCCCAAAAAATCAGGCATTAGGAAATTTTCTCAAAGGAGCCCAGACAGGCTGGAGGCAGCCAGGATTCCCTGTTTGCCTCAGATCTGCTGCTTCACTGACCCCAGGAGCAGCCAGGGAGGGGGACCTGGACATTCCCACAGCTCCTGCACCAGCTCCAGTCCCAGGTGCTGGACTGGTCATGCTGGTGTTGCTCGAGGCAGAAGTGACCATGTAGATTTGTTTCTTCATTTCAAAATGAATCTGCTGACAGAGGCAAAAGCAAAGGGCTGGCAGGGGCAGAAGTATCCTCAGCTGCACCCATCATCACCTCACTGCAGAAATGGCTCATTTTGCTGCAAAAAACAGACACCAGCAGTGGGGCTGTATCAGGCTTTGAGAAGTAATCCACAGCTTGGGAGGGAAAAAAAGAAAAAAGAAATTGAAGAACAACAGTAAAAACATGTTACAAACCAAATTCAGTATGCTGTCACACCAAGGCAAAAAATAATCTTTTAAATAAAAGTCACCAGTAGGTCAAGCTTTACACATTTAAAGCAGAGAGTGGCTGTTTCCAAATTGCTTTTACTGCTTTCAAATCCTAGTTTAGAGCAAGAGCTCAGTGGTCTCTAGTAAGGAGGTTTACTGCTTTTAACAGAAATTCCCATCTGCTTCATGGGTGTGATCCCAAATAAGGGCAAATGGCAAAATAAAGGAACCATTCTTCCCTTTAACACAATTAATACAACTGCCAAAAACCAGCATGTATTTAATAAATGCAATGTAGATTGCTTTATTTGGCTTTCTGTTCACAAAATAATTTTATTATATGTATGAAAGCAGCATACAGGCAATAAAATTATGAAAACATTCACAATACATAAATACACAGACCTGATGCAGGATGTATATAGTTCATTAGACTTTAAATTTTTTTTCCTCTCAGTTCTCTTTTTCTGACAACACATTTGTTTTGATATATGTTAAGAAAAAGTTGCTCCAAAGGGTATTTTCTCCCATTTAGAAAATAAATTGATTCCTTTGAATGCTGCTGAATATTAACACCCAATGTTCCTGTTGCTAATGCTCACTGATTGCTCTTGGCATTACAGAGGGAAAGCAGCAGGGAAGGACAATGGAAAAGTAGCAGGATTTTTTAATTAAACATTGGCAACTTTTTTGGAGTTCACAGAAGGATTTCGAGATGGAGGCTGCAGTTCCACCCATATTTAGAAATGCTTTAATCCAAAATGGTAATGAGGCCACTATTCCTTATGGATTGGAGTATTGACATGGCAATCACTCAGCTGTAATGTCCTCCCAGGGTAAAGCACCAGGAACCTCAGGTTTTAAATCTGACTGTGACAGAGGAGCAGACAGACAGCAGGGTCCAGGTGGTCCTGCAGGATAACAAGGTTTTGGCATCCTTCCTACAGTTATAACCCAGTGTGTTTGTTCAGAAAAGATATCCAAGACTTGAAATAAGAAAAGTCTGAGAAAGCTGTTTATCTTACATAAATACAAAACACTATATACTAAGAATTGTTATCTAAGAAGCTTTCCTTCCCAAACTGGATTCTTCTTAAGGTTGTAGTCATATTTAAGGTATTTACAGATCCACAAACTTCACATTCTAGCAAAGTCTCTGTAACATGAAACTTTTTAAAAATAAATAGCAGCAATTTCTTTTATTTCTGTAAGGGAAGAGAATTCTCAACTCAGTCAACTCTGGTCCTATCTTTTGAAAGAAATCCCACTTAAAAATAAAAAAAGCCCACAAGCAAACCAACTCCACACAGCATCAGTTCTCTTGATTCCTTAATTTCTTGCTGAGTTCCTTAACATTCCTCATTCCCCTCACCAGCTCTCCAGACTATCAGAGCTTATAATAAAGTGCTGACTGGTTGACTGGTCAAAATGCAGTTATGACACTCCAAAAATATCCCATTATTTAAACATCTTAAATAACATAAATAAAGCTAGATCTGTTTGTAACATATGAAAAATATCAATTTAAAACAATAAATAAATAAAACCAGTATCAACATATTACCTCCCAAAGCTTTAAAAATAACCGTTCTCGTTATAAGGCTCAATTATTTGTCATAAATAATTTTAAGAAGGCATCTACCTACCTTTACAATCCCTCAGTCATTAATTAGGACCTGTTAACACCCACTATCACAAGACAAAGCAATCTTTTAACTTCTAGTAAACATTAATCTTTAAATACTCAACATTTATCTTTTGCCTCACTTTTAGCTAGAAATTGGTTTCTCTGTACAGAGAAGAAGCAACATTTTCTTTGTAACTGCACTGTATCTAAATTTGTAGATTTTCCTCAGTGTGAACAGTACAGTTTAACATCCTTTTTTATAACCAATTTCCAGTATCTTTTTCTGTTTATTTAAATGTTTGAAATGTTAAATTTGCTCTGAATGCCAGGAAAATTAATTCTGGGCTTGGTGTAAATGTGCCTTTTTCTCCCTTAGAGCTTAGGTTCTTACCAAAAAAATCTTGTATATCTTTTTTTCCCCAAAAAAGATTATTACAATATACACCATTAGGTCTTGCTGAGTAAACCTTTCTGTTCAGGTTTTGTGCTGCCCATTCTGTGTAATGGGATTGATCTTTTCCAAAGAAACATCAGCTTCATAATCCAAGATACCCGACAGTGCTGGGGACATTTTCTCCAAGGTCTTTGACAGTTCACCCTCCTCGTCTTCCTTTTTTAGAGGTTCTTCTTCCGGGCAGATAATGGAGTGTGGAATCAGATAAACCAGATTAGACTCTTTGGGGCTGGAGCCTCTGGGCTCGTGTTGGCTGGAAAAAACCACGGCCCCATTGTTGTTAATGCTGACAGTCTCGATGGCATTGCCAGACATGGGGCAGAGCCTGTAGCAGCCCAGCAAGGTGGAGAAAGCCTTGCGGAAATCAGCATTGAAGGCATAAATGATGGGGTTGAGGGAAGAATTGGCCCATCCAAACCATATAAAAACATCAAAGGTGGTGGAATTAATGCAGAAAGCCTCTGCTCCCTTGGACGGCTGGGTGGGCTCGCAGAAGGGAATCATGCAGTTCAACACAAAAAATGGCAACCAGCAGCACACAAACACCCCCATGATCACCGAGAGGGTCTTTAACACCTTTGTTTCCCTCTTGAAGGACATTTTGAAGTTGCTCTCTGGCTGCTGGCAGTCCATGCTGCTCCTGTTGCCACCTGGGTTGTGGCAGTTCTTGGCATGCACTGCTGCTCTCTCCAGAGCCGAGATGCGCCGGATTTGCTTCTGAGCAATCCGGTATATCCTGGTGTAGGTGACTATCATGATGGCCACAGGGATGTAGAAGCTAATTAGAGAAGAGGAGATAGCATACATCCTGTTTAGGCTAGAATCACAGTTGTCCATGCTTACACCTTCTAAGGTGGCATTGAAGTCCAAAAAGCTCGTGGTTGCAGCCTTGTGCCAGTTCAGCTGCACTGGGATGAAGGAGATCAACACGGACAAAGTCCACGCCACGCTGATCATGATGAAGGCTGCCTTAGGGGTCATTTTCCTCTCGTACCTAAACGGGCTGGAGATGGCCCAGTATCTGTCCACACTAATGACACAGAGGTTTAAGATGGAGGCTGTTGAGCACATAATATCAAAGGCCACCCAGATGTTGCAAAATGAACCAAAAGGCCAGAAACCGGCGATCTCAGCCACAGCTTTCCAAGGCATGACCAAAACTGCCACTAAGAGATCTGACACAGCCAAGGAGATGACAAAGAAGTTGGTCACCTTGGACCTGAGGTGGCGAAACCGGATGACAGCTGCGCAGACCAGCGTGTTTCCCAGCAGAGTGGAGAGGATCAGGAGCGAGAGGACACAGCCTGTGAGGATCCGAAATGAAGAGGAGTCCCTTTCCACCAGCAACCCTTCCCCGTCCATAGTGGTCTCGTTCCAAGTCATAGTTTCTCCTGAGGGAAAATCATATCATGATTTTCATGATGACATCAACTCCTCTCCTTGCAGAGATCAGAGGGATCAGATGGCCATTAATTACTCATCACCAAACCAAGCAAAGGTCTTTTCCTACAGTCCCTTCACCCCCAGACAGACCTCACCCTCTCTGAATCATCCTGAACAACATCCTGAAAGCTCTGTGAGCAGGCTCTGAAAATGCACAAACACAGTCCACCCTACAAACAAGGGGTTTTAGCAATCCCTTCAGAAACACACTGCACCACCCCGGCATGGAGTAGCCTAACTCAGACAGCTCACCTGTAAATGTTCTGCTGCTGTCCTCTGCAAGCACACCCCACACACAGCAAACCAATCACTTTTCCATGCTTGCATCTATTCCCACTTAAATAGACTATTGATCGAGTGCTTCCAGTGTCCACTGCACCAGCCCTTCATATTTACTGAAGCGTATCAGACAAGATGCCTTTTCTCTAGTTCCCAAAATGTCTCACTAATGAAACACTCCATCCTTCCTCCTCGGTACATTCCTGTTACAAAATGCACCAGTTCTCTCTCTGTTTCTCGGCAGTATCAGAAAGCAAATCTTCACTTTGTTTCAAACTGTTTTACATTTCCAAGACAAAATAAATAAACATACAGTAGGTGTGTTTTAAAGGTTTTCAGCAAGAAGTAGCTCAGGTTATTTAGTTTGACTTAAACAAGAAATGCTGGCTCCTACCTTTCACCTCTGATTCCCTGTTTGCTCTGGGATGCAGGGCCGTCTCTCCTCCTGTTTTAGTTTTGGAATTGCATAGCAAATCTTATATACAAAACCAACACAGGAACACTGCATTGCATGGTGTATGTGGGCTTTTTTTCCCTGAAAGTGCAAATTGGCAGGGGAGAAGAAAGAGTGGACCACCAGGAGTTAGTTTTCAAGGGAGCAGCAGGTCTGTGCCGTCGGACCGTGCGTGACGGACCCTGCTGGTGTGTGCCCAGCTCCCTCCATCCCACGGCCCCTGCTGATCACTCTGCAAACTTTGTTGGCCGGATCAGTCCCAGTCGCACTTTGTACATCCCGTTGAGGCGGCACATCAGGGCAAATCATCCCAGGCAGAAGGCACGGTATTCCCAACACTGGCAAGAGCTGATTACCAGTTTTTCCCTCGGTCGTTTGCCGGATGAAGAAAAAGGCGAGAGGAGGACACGAGTGACCTTCCCTCGGCCACCACGCCGGAGATGCCCGCAGTGGGCTCCTCTTCCAGCAGGAACAAGTCGCTTTAACACTCCGCTGCCAAGTTATAGCTCTCCATAACTACTCCGGAATAATCCCACCTCCTGCTCAGCGGAGCTGCGCTCCAGGGATCGGGTCCAGCTCTTACCATGCTTTTTCCCTCTCGGAAAGGCGCAGGCGGAGGCAGCTCCTCACACTCTCCCGCTGCCCGCCCCGGGCCGCGCATCTCCCGGCTTCCTTCTGCCCGGGGCAGGGCTCGGCAGCATCGCCCCTCCAGGAACGCTCTGTCTGCCTGGCGACTCCTTCCTAAAGGATTAAGACAAGGGAATGACAGGCATGGAGGCACGCAGCTGGCAAAAAGCCACCCCCCTTCGCCTCCTCTAACATCTTCGGTAGGGCGCCGCTTCTTCTGGGGCAGCTTTTCCTGCTTTCCTGGGGAAAAACGTCCCGGTCAGCCGGGGCGAGAGGCAGAGCGGGGCTCCGGGAGCGGCTCTCGTGGAGTTTAGCGCGGCCGGGATTACTTTTCCCGAGCTGCGGGACGCGCGGGGCGCTGCGAGCCGCGCTCGGTGCGCTGCTGCGGGCCGTGAGTACCGGCCCCGCGCCTCCGCGACGGGCGATGCTCGGCAGGGGCCGCGGGGGCCCCGCCACGCGGGAGAGCGGCGGTAGCCCGGAGCACGCTCGGGAGCCGCTCCCGGCACGGCGGGGCAGCGGCCGGGGCTGGGGGCTCGGCCGGGGCAGCGCTCCGTGCGCCGCCCCCCGCCTGGCGCAGCCCCCGGCTCCCGGCGCAGCCGCGGCCGCCGGGCTCCCTCTCCTGGGCGGCCGCGGCCCCGCCGGCGGTGGGCACGGACCGGGGGCAGCGTCCCGCGCCGCTCCCACCGCTGACACCGCGGCCGGCATCGTCACCCCGCGGGCAGGGAGCGGGGAAAAGCCTCGCACAGGCTCCGCGTCCGCGCTGGATCGTGCGGGCGAGGGCACGGAGAGGGACGAACGCTGCGGAGCCGCCGGAGCCGCGAGCGGGGCACGCCCGAGGGCAGGGAAAGCCCGTCCGAGCGGACCCGCAGCTCCCTCCAAAACCTCCTGGCAAACTCCCCCGCCCCGTTCGGTAGTGAGCACCAAAGCCGCAGCGGTTGTTACTCAAATCCTTCTTTCTACTAAAGGGTCTTTTCTTGCTTACCTTAGCTGCAACAGGCAGGGAAAGATGAACATGCTGATTTGCAACCTTTACACAGGAATCTTACCCCCAAAAAATCAGAAAATAAATGCAAAAGACATCACAGAGAGGTTTAAAAACCTCCTAGAACAAATACTCTTAATAAGTTGTCAACATAAATTCTGTGGGGTCCAGCACTTGTGTAGTTGTTTTTGAGTCATCTGTTTCTCATAATGTCACTTAAAGCAGGGACAATGCTAAGCTAACCTTGACTAGTTAACTGGAACATTTTCCTTTCCCCTTCTCTTTCTTTATCTATAAATTTTAACTGCTTCTCACCAAGCTCTCATCCCGCCCTCCCCTACTTATTATCCTGTCCTTTAATCATCATTCATCCCCAGAGGAGGGTGAAAATAGACAAGAACATGAATCTTGTGCTGTTTAGTAATCGAGATCTCTAATGAAACTCACTGTGCATTTTCTTTTTCTATTTTCAAGATCTTTTTTCTATTGTCTCCTGTTCTTAAAGCTCCACACAGGTGAGGTTTAGTGCATAATAAGTATTTGCTGCAAAGGTAGCATGTTCCTGTTTTTCCATAGAAACCCTGGGCTGAGAGGAACATTGCCTGCAGAAGAAGCCACTGAGCACACTTGATTTTACTTGCAATAACTTCTAGAGGCTCTCCTAAAATTACTTTCAACCACAGCTATCCTGGATTATTCCAGGAGAACTCACAACTTGCAATCGCCCAAAAAGTAAAATTTCGGTGGCATATTGGAGAGAAATACTGAGGTACACATTGCTGAGGAGAGAAAAGTCTGCTCTCAAGCATCTGTTTTATCAGCTAATCCAGTGAACTCTTCTTTGCAGTTCCTTTTTACCAGGGAGTGGCCTTTCCTGGGGGAGAGGCTGGGTTCAGCATTGGAAGAACCTAATGCGGCTGACATGAGTGAGGGTTTCACTTGAATCTGACATTAAAGAAAGCCTTTTTGATCACTACTTACAGCAGCTTGTAAGACTCTCACAGCCCTTACTTTTTGGCAATTCAAGCATCAGTTTCTGAAGCCAGAGCCTCTCTCCTGTGTCTTCCCTAAGTTTGTGTGACCAGTCCAGGGATGAATGTGAGGTCTGGCTCAGCCCAGACTGCAAAGCCCCTGCAGCATTTTCAAACACCAGCAATTCATCCAGAGCACCCTGCTGTGCTCATTTGTCACTTCTGCTAATTTATGAGCTTTTAAAGCTTTCATGACTTAACAGTCATACCCAGATGAGGAACAAAAGCGAAATCCACTAAACCCATATTACTATTTAGGTAAATTTAATGCTTGGATTAGGCAGCAGATTGCCACAACTCTGGGAGCCAGTTACACGAGTGTTGGGTTATTTTTCCTTTTGCTGGTCTCTGACCAAGCTGTCCCCAGCCAGTGTGAGCAGAATCAGTTCTGAGCTTGCCTGAAACTGTCAGCCACAGGATGATGGTGCAGGTGTTTCCTGGAGATTCAGAAAAAAGCACAAAGCTTGTCAAATTCTCCCTGGGTACCCACATAAAACAGCTGCTTAACTTTATTTAATGTTTTTCCATCACTACCAACTGCTGCTGGAATCAAAGCAATGGCCAGCAAAGGAAAGATTTTGTGTCTCTATTCCCAGCTGCTCCTCCCAGGAGATGCTGGTTGGAAAATGCTCTACTTAGTCCATATGAAGACTTAGAAATACAAATACTGAGTAGCACGTTGATCCAAATCATCTCAATTCAAGCAGAAATTCGCTACTGGAAGACCAAGTCCAAGCTGAACAAAGCCCAGATCTTGCATTCAGAGATTAACATACTTTAACCTAAATAGTGCACACACCAGACCTGGAGAAAGTTTAGCTGCATTTACAAAATATATTGCAGTATGTGGATACAAATTGTACTCACACCACCCTCGGGAGGATTGTTCATGTCTGCAAGCATGGGATTTACTAAACATGAAATCAGCTGAGGCATATTCTCAGAAATGTCTAAAAGAGCTGTCAGATTTGTAAATAACTGGTTTTACTAATAAGCTGAGATAAATTTAGCCTCGCTATAACCTTCTTGAAAAAGTCAAGGGTTCCTGGAAATCAAACAGCTTTGAAGTCTTTTAAAGATCAGTGAAGCACATTGTTTAAATTGATGTAATGTTGTTCATTCCATGAGGAAAATCACAGAGCAAAGTGTGGCAGCAGAAAAAAAAACACTGCTAACATCTCCAAGGATCTCAAGCTCACTCTTGAATGATAAAGATCCATCAGCAGGGAGAATGGATCAGTGAGAGAAATGATTTCTAGTCCCCAAAGGCAAACAACAAGAGGCTTAAATATTCAGTATTTGAGTGTGGGTACTGGTTTTTGACTGTAGATTATAGCCACTGCAGCTGGCCCTCAGTGCCTGGCAGATTCAGCAGGGCTGATCTCAAAAAGCACATCAGCACATGTTGACTTGTGAACTATTTTTCCAGTGGCAGCCACAGAGCATCCCTTGGCATCAGGTCACTGGTGAAGCATGTGAGGAAATTTGAACACTGGCAGGGAAAAGGAACATCAAAAAAGCCCAGAGAGAAGCAGCATGTATGAAAGTCTGAATTTAAATGACTCATTTGAGGGGGCTCATTCAGGCTGGACACAGAGGGTAGTGCAGGAGGGTATAAATTGCAAGGATTTGCTGTGCAGGGCTACTGCTGCCCGGGACCTGGAGCTCATGCATTGGCTGCAGGGTGCTCAGAAGGCAGGACCAGGCACTGCTGCTCCCCTGGCATCTCCCCTCTCGGGCACTGGTGCATCAGCACAGCCTCACTGCTGTGAGCCCAGCCAGGAGAGCCCAACCCAGCCCTGGGCCACAGCGGATGGAACCTGCAGAAAGGATTTCTGCTCTGCAGAAGATCAGGCAGCCACCTCTCAAAAGGCAGCCTTGTGTCACCCACAGGTTTTAGGAGTGCTGAAAACCATCCTCTGGTTGTTCCATCTTCCCCTCCCAGCCCCCTCCTTCTCAGAGCCTGTTCAAGCTCTGCTTCCCTTTCACTCCCTCCCTCCCCAGTGCCCCCTCTCTCATCTCCCTGGAGCAGGTTTCAGCTGGAACCCCCCCAGATTTTACAACAAAATGGCTCTTCTTGGAGAGGTGAGGAAGACAGGAAAGAAAGAGAAGTACCAAACCTGCTGCCAGGGATCCAAGCAGAAGCTGTCACCTGCACAGTCCCCAGCCTCAGGAGCTGTGGGTAATTTAAACTCAGTGTGATGCTGCCAATAACTGTGTTATTTAATCTGCAGAGTTTATGCAGTGATTTTTTATGGGGTTTTTCCAGTTCCATCCACTCACTCCCACAGGATCAGAGAAAGAAAATTTTCCCACAAGGAATACTTGGAGTGACCTTCTCTTGCAGCTTGGCCTGCTCTGCCAATCCAAAAGCCATTTACTGGATCTTAAATCACCCTGGAAAACACTCAAGCAGAGAAACCTAAAATTTCCCTCCTTTTCTTTCTGGGATTTCCATCTGCCAGAGATACAGGGCAGGAAAGGGATTACTGCCCTGCCAGCACTTCCCTCCAGAATGGGTAGAGAGCCAAACTGCAAAGGATGATGAGAATAAATTATAGCTGAGAGAAGAGCTTTAAGGAAAGGAAAATGTATCCTCCAACTGCCTCATCCCTGCAGTACAGCAGAACAGTGCCAGGAAATCTACAGCAAACTAACAAGGCTCTTTCCTTAAAACATAATCTACACCAACAAATGTGGAATACCTCAAAATTTCTGATTATTTCACTGAATTTTATATTCTAGTCCATGCATATAAAAACCTTAGCTGATTGCTAAGGGCCTACTATATGAAATGGCTCATAAAGTAGTAAGTTAGTACAAAAATACAGAGTGGGCCATTGCCTCCCAATTTAGGCTTTATTTGCATATGCATATTTTTACTACTGTACAGCTTTAATTCTTTCACTCCACACTGGACATTTTAGGTCCTCAGAAAAAAAAACAACTGAATATGTGAATCAAAAGAGAAGTCATGGAGAAAATGACAGCACTTTTCATGTTAAAGATGGCTTTGACATATTATTAGCATCTCAGCGATGAAATAAAGCCAGTGATACCAAATGATTCATTAGAATGAAATTAATCTGAGGAATAATTATCTTTGAGGGGATGGAGGAAAAGAATACAAATAGATATATTAGCAGCAAAACTCTTCACCAATGAGTGTGACAGTGATTTCTAGCAGCAGTGGATGAGACTGCAGATAATACAATTTTCTCAGCAGATGGCTTGGTAGGTGGCACTCTCCCTCCTAAGCTGCTCTTACAGATTTACTACTGAGCTGTGTGCCAGCATCACATAGATCCTTACCCATATTCCAGCCCAGCCCCTGACTGATGGATGGAGAAGAAATGTTTAACAGAACTGTTTAATAGCAGATTTGTTGGTTTTCTGGTGCAGGACATAAAATGAAGAAGTGTGTGCTTGGTACACAGCAAGTAGACAATAGTTTTTCCTACATTTGGTTATTAAATCCACATTATTACACATCCAGCGTGGTCAGGCTCCACAGCCCTGCCACTGGCAGGCTACAAATCCTTGAATTAAAGATGACTAAACTAATACTTACCAAAAAATTAGAAGCATCACTTCTCACTCCTAGTGAAGGCTGGCAGCAGCATTTCAGAGCTGCACCACAGGGAGCCAGAGGAGCCCAGCCAGGGCTTTCTGCAAGGGGAGCAGCCCCACAGGGCCCACAGAGCACAGCAAGTCCAGCTACAGCAGACAGAGTCAGTCCAGCAAGGAGCAGACCACTCCAAATGTGCCAGTCGTGCAGCTCTGCTGCCTCAGGCAGCATTTTCCCATCTGCAGCTCCCCACACAACCCTGCTGTTGCAATGTTGCAGTTCCCCCTTCAGGTTCTGGGATTAAACTCTTCTCCAAGGCTGCTTGTCAAAGTCAAATCACATACTCTGGGCTTGACAGCAGTCAGAAACATCCCACCAAATTAAATAAAACACTGGAACAATCTGTACCAAGGTCTAAGCCTTGGGCTACTTCACTCCTGATGTAACTTTCATGCACACCTTTGAAAAACCCTGTGATCCAACTTCCCCAAACTATGATGCTATCCCAAATCCACTCTCACCCTTGTTCAGCTGGATCTGTTATGCTGTCCCAGCCTCTCTGCCTGGCCCACCACATCAGCAGAACTCTTTCTTCCTCCTGACATGAGTAACTTCTCCCTCTTTGCATCCTGCTTTGATGTCCTTGGCTTTTCCTTGCCCTGTTGCTGGGACAGTCTCTAACAGGCTGTACTTTCCCAGGCTGGAAATGTTCCCTGAGCTTCATTATCCACTTGTCATCATCTGTCCCAAGGTCAGAGGCCTTCCAAGGCAGACATTTCTTCCTGCTCCCTTCCCACAAGGCTCATCAGGGCTCAGCTCCTCCAAGACAGGCATCCAGAGTCTCTTCTCAGTCCATCAAACCAGCCCTCTCCATTTGGAGAGGCTAAAAGTAGGGATGTTTTCCAGGTACAAGTTCCATGTCAGTAGAAAGTACCCTGGTGCTTTCCAGTAATTGTGTACTATTTATGGGAATTCCCTTCTGCTTTCCAAAATTTCCCTTCTGCTCTTTAGAAATTTCCCAGAGCTTTCTAAGAGCTGTGCAGTTCCTTCTAGGATTTCTCCACTCTCTTATAGCAGTTCCTCCTCACTTTATACAAAATTCCCTCCAGCTTCCTGGGAATTTGTAGGCAATATTTCAGAAGTCATATTTTGCTTTCCTGGGGCTCTCCCACAGCTTTCTAATAATTCAATTTTCTTTCTAAGGATTTCCCATAATTTTTCCATGAGTTCCCTGTAATTTTCTAGGACTTTCCTGTGTTTTTCTAGACATTTTCAATACCTTTCCAGGAAATTCCTGCTGCTATGAATCTCTCACTGCTCTCTAGGGAATTCTGTCTGCTTTCAGGTGTATCCACCATGTTGTGGCACTGTGTCAAGGGTTTTTCCATGCTGGTTGTGCTGCTGCGTGTTATGATGTGCCCAATTGTCCTCTGGTGTCCTCTTTTGTCATATATGACAGATTTTGTCATTGTTGTGCTGATACACCTTGTTCTCACCTTTTTAACTATTTTATAAAGCCACGGGAAAGGCTCAGGAGGTGAAAGTAAAAGGATTAATCAATATCTGGTCCCTAGATGCTGATGAAAAATATTGTCAGGTCTGTTTGAAGGAGCTGTGAGAGCTGGCATGGATCTTTCATGGCAGCAATGATCCCACATGAGACATTTATAAAATAGCCACATCATAGAGGAAATGGTTTCCTAATCCCCTTGAAAGGCTGGTTTATCCCTTTAAACACAGCTTTATGTCCCTTCTAAATGCAAATTGGCTTTTCATCTTCATTCCCTTCCATTCTTATCCAATATAACTGTGCATGTACAGAAAGAGGAAAATTGAGTATGCATTAATTTAGCTTGGCACAGTAGAGCATGAGTAACCTAGAACTGAGTTCAAATATTGCAGATGGAGCCAAAGCATTTAAGTGATTTTGTAAGTAACACTCTATCAGCTTATATAAGAGATTCATTACAATTTATATTGCCAAAAAATGTTGTGTTACTTGCCTGTTTGATCAAATTTCCCAAGCTAATAGTTTATTCCTTATCAGCTGAGACTAGGAAAACAGGGTGGTGGTTTTTGATACTGAGTACTGACACAGACTCGCAGAAATCGCTGGCTCATTTACAAAAACAATCCTTGAACTCCCTCAGAGTGTCCCAATGTCCCAGTCTGAAGTTTGGATCTTCTATATAAAATTAATGTATATTACGTCAAGAAACCACAGGAAATGCTGGATAAACGTGGTTCACCTTGCCCAGCATTCTGTTCCTGATAGCAAAACCCAGCACAGAACCTTCAGATGCACCTCCCATCAAATGCTAACGAATCATTCCCAAAAATGTTGCTGATTTCTTCTGGCAAACCCCTGATAACAGCCAGCTTGGTGCCAAGGCCAGCTCCTGACATCATATTCCAGAGACAGCTGCTGAAAACACCCCAGATCCTTGCACGTGCCTTTGGGAACATCATCACATCATTCCCCACTGCTCTACAACTACTTTTTTCATGGAGCAGGAAAGTCTTGACATCAAGCACGTTTCTCTTCACTTTGACTGCACTGTTTTCGACCCAGGGTTTGAAATTCCTGGTCCTGCAGTGCCACTTACTGGACATTTCTGTTCATAAAAGCATGTGCAGCAGCTCTTCATTTACTCATTTGATTCCCAGGGCTATTTTGAAATGGAGAAAAACATAAAATACACCAATGTTCACTTAGGAATACAGGAAAGCAAATACAATAAAGCTTATTTCTTAGATAAGGCAGTAATTGTGGAGGAACAGAAATCCTCCTTTTCTGGTCAGTGTAGGGAAGAATTTTCTCTGTAATAGTCTGGGAATTCTTCCAGGTGGAAACATGCAGATGGTCAAATTCATCCCTAGTTCCACAAATGTACACGGGAGTTGGCAGGATTTATTAATATATCCCTTAGGAAACAAGGCAACTGCAAGGAATGCTTCAAAAGCAGCTGGCTGGGGTTTATTTGATTAATCCAGACATACATTTTTAATAGAGACAAAAACATTTTAGTGTGAAAATTAGTGCAGATGAAAAAAGACATAGATTCAGAGGGCAGATATGCTTTGTGATGACACATAATCACCCATTTGCCTTTCAGTTTGTAGCTCATGAGTAACTGGTGGTGATTGCTCTGAGCCATCTCAAGACTTCTCAGGATTCATGGCAAAATATCAGATTTGTTACTCAGCAATGGGAGAAATGACTCGTCCAGTGAAAGAGAAGTTGTGTTATGGATTTGAGATGCTCAAAACCATCTGCACTGAGCACAGAGCAAACTGTTAACTCATGCAGCTTTGCATGTAGTGACTCAGAGAAAGAATTTGGGTATTCATATATCCACATTAAATACTCTGCAAGCAGAATATCAATTGTGATGCAAAGAAGAGTCCACATGTGGTTTTAAATCAGATTAACAAGTTGGTATCTTGGGCATACAAGGAAATTACAGGCAGAACATATAAGTCCTCAGAATGCAAACCAAAGAAAAGAACCCCATTTATACCCAACAACAACTAATTTATTTCTCTGCACAACATCCAGCTGTTTCCATTTCCTGAACAAGGTGTTTTTCCGGCTCAGTCATTGCCATGTTTTTTTGCAACAAGTGTTATGGCCAGATACCACCACAGATGGATCTGGGATCTGACTGACAAGATTAAAAAGAATTAGACATTAGCAGGGAAACATATAAATTGTGCACAAATTTTACTGTGCAGTGCAAGGATATCAATGATGGTTTTTATTCTTTAATGATGGACTCTCACTTGGTATATTTGCAGCTGCAATTGACATCTTTATATCTCTAAGATCTAAGTTGTGGAACCACAGGGGAAATAGAACAGGAGACATCTGAGATTGGATGTGGCTGTGTCAGAATGAAGGTTGACTCTTAATTTTTTATTAAAAATCATTAACTGAGTTGGCTTTCAGTTAAAAACTGAAAACAAACTCCGGCCTACACAGTTTTATTTTATTAAATATATATATATATATATATATATATACACACATATATAATTTTACAGAAGTTGAGTATTAACAGCACAGCTTTCATCAGTAAGTGCAACTCCACAAACACTTGGTACCTGGGTAGAGTCATGGCTTTTTGATATAAAATTCCCATTCAGTATCCTGCAATGAGCAGGGAGAGGAAAGTCAGTCTCATATCCAAGGAGCTGAAGAGTAGGATTGCTCTGCTTGCACAGCTGCCACTCCTCCAGGGATGAGACCTGGGAACAGAGCAGTGATCTTACAATGGGAATTTCAACAGAGGAGCTGGGCTGGGCTATAGATGGCATTTGCAATCTGTCTCTGTGTTATTTTGGTCCACAAAAGAGCTGAACGAGCTCAGTTCACGGGCTGTGAGGGGCCTGTAAGTCTGCAGATGTGTTCCCCTGCTCCCAGGGGAATCAGCACCAGGGATGGGATGGGATGGGATGGGATGGGATGGGATGGGATGGGTTCAGGTTCAGCTGGGCTGGGCTCAGGCATGGCATGGGTCGGACCTGACCGTGCCAGGCCAGGTCGCGTTGGGCCCGGTCTTGGTCCGGTCTGGTCTGCACCGGCCGGGTCAGCTCAGCCTGGTGGGTAGCTCAACCTGGCTGGTACCATCTCGGGTTGTGGCCCCACCGATCCCAAAGATTCCATCACGGTGTTCCCTTGTGCTCACCCAGGGACAGTGTCACCTGCCGGGACACCTGGAATTAGCAGACCCCAGGCACGATGGAGCAGGTTGCACAGGACTGATAGGAATCTCAGGGGAAGTAAAAAAAACAAAGCAAAAGGTTTGAAATTCCCAAGTGTTTCTACTGTCGCAGCAGCCCAGCCATTATGGGAATAACAGAAAGAAGGAAGATGACAGTGAGGAAGCCACCGTTTGTCCCTGTGCTGGTTTCCTCCACAGCTGCATCCAGAGCATCCTTTCTGGGTGCCAGCAGCTTTGGATTGCTGAAATGGAGATGAAAACACATTCTGCCCTGAGAACTGCTGCCTTCCCAGTGCCCACAGCACACACCAGGGTTTGGGCTGGGAGCCCGGCTGAGGAAGGGATGTGTGTGAGCAGGAGGTGACAGCGACATGCGGATACTCCTTATCTGGCTGCTTATGCACTTTTTATCTCCTCCCTCAGGTGCCAGCGCTGTGACAAGCCTCGTACTTGAGCAGCCTTCAGAGTTGACAGTGCTGTCCTCACACGTGGCAATTTATTGTCCCTCATTGCCGGTTTTGGGGGCGTTAGTGTGGCTTGGGTTTCTGATAATAACCCTGAAACAACAATCCCAATCCAGTGCAGCCTGGAGGAGACTGAAGGCAGACCTCACCACGGTCCCTGTATGGGCCATTTGGGGCCATGCTTAGGGGCTGGGCTCGATGATTCTCGGGGTTCCCTTAGACTCAGAATAGTCCGTGATTCTGTGATTCTGTGATTTTGTGGGCTGCAGCTTCCACAGGAGGGGCACCACCGATCTCTGCCCTCTGTGACCAGTGAAGGTACTCGAGAGAATCGCTGGAGCTGCGTCAGGGGAGAAAATCAGGAAGGAAATTCAGTCAAAGGTACTTGGGCTCCACAGAGAAGCCCGAGAGAGCTCACAAGGAGCGTTTGTTTAGCAAACGCTCTCGGCACAGGGTGTGATTCTTGCGTCTGTGGGGGGCCAGCAGTGGGACCCTGACCATCCCAGCGGGTCCCCCCCCAGCACAGGCTATTCCATGAGATAATGAACGGCAGAAGCCGCGCGGGAAACGCGAGCCAGCCCGAGCCGGGCCGGGCCTTGAGGGCAGCGGGCGGAGGGAGGCGGGCGGCCCCGGGCGCGGCCCCGCCGGGGCGGAGCGGGGCGGAGCGGGGCGGCCCCGCCGGCTCCCGGCCCCTCTCCCGCCGCGCCGCGCCGAGCCGAGCCGAGCCGAGCCAGGCGCTTCCGGGCAGCGGGGCCAGCGGCCGGGTGAGTACCGGGGCCGGGGATGGGCGGAGGAGCCGCCGGCACCGCCAGCTGCGGTACTGTGCTGGCCAGGCAGGGACCCAGCTCCGTCTGCCGCCTCAGTCCCCTGCACAGGGACCCAGCCCCGCGCCCGGCTCTGTGCCCTGCACAGGGACCCAGCCCCGCGGGTGGCCTCGGCCCCTCTGCAGCAGCCCAGCGCCATTTGTCACCTCTGTTACCCCTGCAGGGGCCCTGATGTGTTCGTGAGCTCTCCTCCCTTCTCAGGGACCCAGCCCCGTCTGCCTCCTCCAACCCCTCCATAGGGACCCACCCTCATCTGCCTCCTCCAGCCCCTCCATAGAGACCCACCCTCATCTGCCTCCTCCAACCCCTCCATAGAGACCCACCCTCATCTGCCTCCTCCAACCCCTCCATAGAGACCCACCCTCATCTGCCTCCTCCAGCCCCTCCATAGGGACCCACCCTCATCTGCCTCCTCCAGCC
>QUSF01000017.1:2589202-2642293 GCA_003676055.1 Chloebia gouldiae
GGAGGAACACGCCACATAACTCCAAGGTCAGACACCTGATAGTCAGAGACAGAATTTTAAATATGAGTATTAATTTTTTTTAATTTATTGAATTATAAATAATCTAATGTTATTATACTGGTGGGCGGGGTGAAGATTGGCTTTGCACCAATGTGCAATTAAAAATCACCTGGATGGAAGAAGAAATATGCAAAAGTGAAAAAGTACAGAAAAGAGCCGTAAACACACCTGGGGTAGAGCCAAAGCTACTGCAGTTTATTGGTGGGGGTTAAAACACAAGGAGCAGAAACAAGCTTGCAGCAATCAGGACTGAAATTAGAGGTTGCACTAACCTTGGTTAGCAAAGGAGGTTTATTTTCCTGAATGTGGAGATGATGAACACGTGCCGCGTTTGTGGACGTGCCTCGTGCAGTGGGAGAGGAGGTGGCAAAGCAAAGCTGACTTAGCTGAGCTGGCTGCGGGGACCTCTAACATCTGGAGCTGGCTTTAATGCAGAATGATGAAATCTGTGGTCAAGTTACACGCCAAAGATGGCTCCTGTTTTGAGGAGAGAGCCCCAGCAGCAGGCTCGTCTCACCCAGGCTGCTGCTTTTGTTGCTAGGCTACAAGTGGGATGTACATTTATAAGCAAAAAAAAAAAAAAAAGAAAAACTAAGTATCTTGTAGTGTTGCCACGCTTTGCCTTCTCCAGCATTCCATTTAGGATTGCAGTAGGAAAAATCATAGTGCAGACAAAGATTTTTTTTTTCCCCTGGTGATTTAAGTAGGCATTTTATTGGTGGAAGGTGCTTTGAGAAGGAAGAACTTGGCAAGTGTCTTTAACATTTGGTGTAAGTACATTGCATCAGACTCCCAGTCATCAGCTGTGCTACTTATTTCAAACTGTGGCAGCAAATGTACTGCAAATAGAGGAATACCACTGCTTACAGACCCTGATAAGTCTCACATGTGCTCTTTTGCCACCACACAAAAGTGCTTTTTTCCCCCAGAAAGTCTATTAGTTCATCCATTTGAACTAATTAATTGCCATGACTGACATCCCTGGAGAAGGCCTTATGTTCCTTTCTTTGCCAGAGCAATTAAAACATGGATTTGCCTTTCCACTGCTGCTTTGCCAATGTTTTGTAGTCTTAAAGTAGAACAGGTCACTTTTTCCTAATCAGAGGGAGGTTTATTTCCTGTGTTTTCTCCTAAGCCGACACAGCAGCCCTTTGGGTGGGCATTGTGGAAAACTGGGCATTGGAAAAGAAAAATCTTGAGTTTGTTCAGACAAAGGAGCCCCAAAACAGGAACAATGTGTTACTTGAGGAATAAAGAGACCTAGCAGGACTCTGGAGTATTTCTCTATCAAAGTGGCATGGGAAATGTTTCAAAAGAACTCAGCTCTGCAAAAACGAGCAGCTGTGGGCACTTTGATTTACAAAGAGAAGGAAGAAGAGAAGTTTTTCTCCCCATTTTCTAGCAGCAGGTACTTTTCTCAACCTCAAGGTTTTCCAGGCTGCATCTCATTTCCCAGGACAAGGCACTGACAGCTGGACATCAGGTTGTTAAGGGACTGCTTTAAAGAATGAAGATGTAGGGGCCTAAGTGTGTCAAATCTTATTTTTGTCTCTCGCAGTGCACATGAAGTATCAGCAGCACCTGGCTCTAACTTTTGAACTATTCTTATTCTAAAGAATCCTAAAGGATTCTGTGAAGAAAGAGGTTCTGCTGTTATCTTCTATTTTTACTGGGTTTTCAGGGAAAAGCCTCACTCTTGTTCTTTGAAAAAAGAATTCTTAGTTGCATCTAGAAGATTTTGTGAATCATTATCTGCTCTGAGCACCTTTATCTCACCAGAACTTATGGGTCTAAGTCCTGGTAAAGGACACCACAAAAGTGACACCTTTCAGCATTTGTGCAGGCTGGTTGGAATTCTGTTTTAAGCTGGATTACCCAGATCATCCCATGCTTTGTAACAGGAGGTTGGGAGTTGGGCACAAGAAGTCAAATGTCGCAGTGAGCATTATCACAACTATATATGCTCTGCTTTTGCATGTGGAATTCTCCTTAGACTTCTCCATGGGTTCACACTTACATCATCATGAAATTTCCTTTTCTGTCACTCTAGTCCCAGTTTTAGCTGATTTTTGGAGTGGAGTTTTTATAGGCTTGGGTTAAAATACAAGGTGTCAGTAACATAAGAAAATAGAAATTGTTCCAAGGAAGGTGGCAAAGCTTCATTTCATCATTTGTGCACTGCTGCATGAGTTTAAGTTGCCCAGAATTTGCCAGATCATTTCCCCATCTGGATTATTCAGTTATGTAACTGATCACAGTTTAAAATAAGTGATCAAATATCTGGGTTGTTGAAAGTTGAGTGAAATAAATAGTCCTTGTTACTCTTCTCACTGTTGCTTTGGTTTGAAAAGTGGTTGCATGACCTTGAAATGTGATGTTTAAGAGATGAACTTTGTAAAGGAACAGCAGAGCTGAACTCCTGACAACTCCTGAATCTGCATTTTGTATAATTGTTGCAACTGCTGCTGTTAACCTTTAAACAAGGTTTAAAGTCTTCTGCTGTTGCCAGTTCTGTGGAAAATCTCAATGTAGCCTTTGTACCAAAATTGTTGATCAGACTTTGTGCAGGTTTTGTATGTAATTATTATGTTAAGGCAAGCCACTCTCACTTATTCTGAAGCCCTTTATTCCCCCCAGTTAATATTAGTATTCAACTTTAGAGCATGAACTGGCAGATGATTCCATCTGATCAGAGAGGGCAAGAAATTTGCCATGGGCAGGGACATCTTCCACTAAGCCAGGCCCTGTCTAACCTGGCCTTGGACACTTCCAGGGAGTAGGCACAGCTTCTCTGGGTGCCTCACCAGCCTCACAGGGAGGGATGTTTTCCTGACAGTCAATCTAACTCTGTTTCAGTTTGAAGCCATTCTCCCTTGATCTGTTGCTCCAGGCCCTTATAAAAAGTCTCTCTCCATCTTTCCTGTGAGCTCCTTTCAGGCACTGGAAGGCCACAATAAGGCTGAACATTCCCAGTTCTCTCAGCTTTTCCTCACTGGAGGAAAACACAGCCATGTGTTGAGGAAATCTTTATAAACTCACCACCAGTTATGACTCTGAAAACATGGTACAATGGAGGAGCCACACAGGGGTAATCAAACCTCTGTGTGAGTGCTGGGGAGACAAAGAGTGCCAAAAAATGTCCCTGGTCACGGGAATGCCAGCCCTGGGATTGTTTAGGAGGCTGGGGCTTGCCCAGCACAGCTGATGCTCAGCCAGACAATCCCACAGCACGAGGCAGGATTTAGCTGCTCTTCTCCACGGGCAGTTTGGATACGCTACTCTAGTTTGGAAACTGGAAGGGTTTAGTGATATGAATGTGCCAGAGAGCATAGTCCAGCCTTCAGTGCTGATTTAATCTGCTGGGGAAAACAGCTGCAGGGTTTCCAGGTACAGGGGGTTCTACTAAATACCTTCCTAATTGTTTTGTTATGTGAAATAGTGAAAATATGGAGGATTTTCTCCCTTACTGCATGTTTTCCATGAGAGTTGTTAATTGTATGACTGCTTTACAATATCATTCTTTATCCTTTCCAGTACTGCTGATCCTCCTGTGTGAACATAACCTCAAAGTGACATTTCAGTATGGATTATTACAACAACTGAAGTGTTTGTGAAATTCATTTTGTTTCCCAAATCCTCTGTTCATGGCTTTGTTTGTGGAGAAGAGCAATTGCCTGACCAATTATGTGACCAATTATGCTGCTTCCACATTAAAAGTAAAGATGCTGTTGAATGAAATTTTATCCTATTTCAGGATTAGTTGGTATTTTCTGCATAGCAGCAGGTGGGAACAATAAATTCAGGTATTTACATATATGGGCACCTTAATTTATTTATTAATGGTTAGGTAGTTTACCTTCATTGGTTGATTGTAACAAAGCAAACAGCTTTATCTTTGTCTTTATTGTGCTTTTACTTTCCAGTTCCCTTGCAAACTTTCTGCTTATCTCAAGGTTCAGCTTGATTTAATAAAATTTTATTTAATCCTAATGTCCTTTCTTTTTCCTGTACCAAATTCAGTTATGGATAATGAGAACTTAAATCTTGGGCACACTTAGTACAGATGGAAAATTAGATCACTGAAAGTAGTGGAGTTCCACCCTTGACAAAGCATTGTAGTTAAAATAATAATTAAATCTTAAGTAGTTTTATTGCAGTGCTTTTATTATTAAGTATTTGAATGGATTATGCAAACAGCAGCTCCCCTCTGAAATTGTATCTGAAAATTAAGGTGACAGGTAGGTAAAAATAGTGTTGCAGCAACTTAAACTGAGGGTGTTGCCCCTCTTTCTTACAGTTTAAATAAAAAAATGAAACTTAAAATAAAAATCCATCTGATTTATATGGTGACTATGGCTGTTATTGATGAAACATTTTTTGTGCAGTTGCCACTTTTACTTTATAGTTGGACTTTTTGTTTTATAAGGGGATCCCTTTGAAGTATATCAGCACTTTATTAGCTTATGTTTTTGCTTTATGGGATTATTTCCCTTTTCAGCATTTACTAACGGGGTCTGATGAGTCATGAGCAGCATCACGCAGTTTCTTTAAAACAAGCAAAGAGGCTTTTGTTGTAGAAATATTTTGCTGGAAAGCTTCTAAATTTTCGAGACAGAAATTCCTTGGTTCTCTCAGGCACTGTTGTAACAGGTCTGTGATTCAGAGTCCCATGACTGGCAAACTCAGCCACCTTTTTTACTTCACTGCAAGCTCTACCTGTCTCCAAATCATGTTATTCTCAGCTTTTTTTTTTTTCACACTCCCTTGTGTGTGTGACATCTGCTCTTTCTCTGTGGGCATTGGTGGTCTGTGTGGTTTAAGTTCTTTAGAACAGCATTGTTCCTACTTATCTGCTAAAAGGGCAAGTCAGCCATATCACTGAGAGAAGGAAATGGGTTTGTGTACTTAAATTGCTGTTACCTAAAATGAAAATTCCTTTTTACAGGAGATTTAACCCTTTTGCAGAGTGGTAAAAGGGTTAAATGCAGGATTGAATGTTCTCCATTAAGATTAGTAATAGTGAAGTCCATGTTCTCTGTTCCCATCTTTCTAAACAGTCACAGACATTTCAAGCATGACTTTTTGTTGTAGCACATGAATTAATGGATGTTTTCCATTTTCCTGCTAGGTTGCTTTTTGCTGCTGCAGCAGCACTAAGCCTGCTTTGTAGATTTACACGGAGAAAGAGAGACCAAACCTGTGCTGACCTGTCTTGGTAGCTGAGGCTGGCTAGGATGGGTAAGAGCAGGAGGAAAGGCATGGAAACATCTGGGAAAGTTCCAGGCACTGCCCAGGGCAGAGTTCTGCCTCCTGTGCAGGGGCAATTCCTGGCTCAGTCCCTGCCCATCCCTCTGGTGCCACTGCTGGGCACCGGGGCAGAGCCTGGCCCTGCTCTGACCTCCCTGCACCCAGGGACACCCAGGGCTGAGGGCTCCTCTCCAGGCTGAGCAGCCCCAGCTCCCTCAGCCTTTCCTGGGCACAGAGGAGCTCCAGGCTCTTCCTCATCTCCGCAGCCTCTGCTGGCCCCAGGAGCTCCAGGTCTCCTTGTCCTGAGGATCCAGAGCTGGATACAGCACCCCAGAGGTGCTACAAAGAGCTGAGCAGAGAGGCAGGATCACTCCCTGACCTGCTGAAAATGCTCTTCCTGATTCACCCCAGGATCTTGCTGGCATTCTTGGTCACCAGGACGCTCTGCTGGTCATGGAGAGCTCATTGGCCAGCAGGAGTCCAGAGCTGCATGGGTTTATTTCCCTCCAGTACAATCTTTTTGCTGCATTCGTTTCCTGCCAAGGTGGTAAATTCCATCAGCTCACCTGGGTCAAGGAACATCAAAGCAGACACAGAGCAGATAAAGTGAGGAGGCCATAAAGACAGGATGTGAACGTGTTTGATCTCCTGTGTTCTGTACATTCACCTTTAATGATTGCTTCAGACTGAAACAATCCTGAATTGTTTCAGGATGGATGACTTGAACCATGAATTGAACTGGCATGAGATGAACCATCTGCAGTGAAGGCAGATCCTTAATGTTTGGATTTCTTATTACTGAGGGACTTGGGTTTGTGAACAGAGGTGTCAGAAGTAAATAAAGGGAATTCCCAGAGAACCCAATCATGGATATTCTAATCAGGATAAAAAGAAAGAATTATCCAGAATAAAAAGAAAGAAAAAAGCTTCCATGGATGCACTGCTTTAGACAGCTTTAACCAGATTATCATAAGCTATCCTAAAGCAGCTTTAATCTTTCTTAATGAAACAGATAATTTAATTAGAAAATCATTTACACTTGAACTTTCCTGAAAATAAGGGAAGCAGTCACAGAACATGTTACCAGCCCTAATGTCCTGGTTTTTATCTTTATTTTAGTGGAAAAGAGGGTTTAAATAAATGACTGCACTTGCTTTCATAGGGCTTTGCAAAACCAGCAGTTCCCATTTTAGACCAGAAGATGGACTATTAATTCACAACACAGCACTGTTCACAGGAGGGTGTTTTTAATGGCAAAGTACTAAGAAAAGGAAAGGAAACCGAAGGAGCATCTCCTGTTGAGATGCTGTGCATGAGAAATCTGTTCTCCAAATCTGTCCTGAGTCTTTTTTCATTTCCATGATCTGTGTTCATCCTGCAGTGTGCCTGGTTGAGAGATGTACACGTGAAAATAATCCTGCTAATGAACAGTGCTGTACAATAATGAACTTAACAGTGAGGGAAATGTGAAGGGGGAAAAGGGGGAAAGATTGTTTTCCCCTACTCTACCAGATATATTAGTGTTCTGGTATCATAGAAGCACAGAATTACGTGGGTTGGGAGGGGCCTTAAAGATCATCTAAAATTGGATCTTTATTTATAAATATATAAAAATGGGTTTTTATCGATCCATTTTCTTTCTGCCATTTGAAAGAAGCATTATTTGGAGGAGGATTTTTTTTTTCCTACTGGTTGTTGAATATGTTGCAGAAATTTCTTATAAGAAAGTTAAAATCCATATACTTGTGCTATGGAGGGACTGTCCTTTTTTCATTAGATGTTGAAGTAAACTTAGTCATCCTGAAGTAATTTTTACTTTTCTGAGCTTTATGCCCCATAAATGCACAACTCTTCAGTGTCCTTCACTGTAGTTTTTTAACCATCTTTGAAGTATCATTAGGAGATCTGGTCATGTGTTCATAATGTAGCAATTGTTGCATTACATAATCTCTGTTTTGTCAAAACATGGATTTAGAGAAACATCATTTATTCAAATAAATTGGTGGGATTGTGTTCCTAATTTTTGGGTTATTTTGCTGCGCCAGAGAAGTTAACTGGATTTTATTAAATATTTCATCTGTCACTGCACTTTATAGCACTTCAGGCATCTCTTGAAATAGTTGATTTCTCATTCCCTTCAGTACATTATTTTCAACAAACAGTAATTCATCACTGAAGTAAAGCACTTTCTGATTAACATATTGTTGTTTAGTATGTCTGTTTATTAATAAACTTTTATGCTTCCTTTGCATCTGCCTCATCCTCAGGTATTTGTACAAATGTAATAAGTAATGTATAAACATTTTGGGGCACTGGACACAGAAGCATTTCTGCAGACTTACCCCTTTAAACCCCTGTTCTGCAAATTCTTTGGTGTTTGTTCTCTTGGTTTTTTACTCTATATGTGGCCACTTTTCATCTTGCAGGTTCTAGATACATTAGGAAATGAGTGGAATTTTGAATTGCAAATGTTGATGTTTTCTTGGCAGTGCTTTTGAAGATGGCACCAGATATCCCATTAAATATTAATATCAAGGAGCCCCGATGGGATCAAAGCACTTTTGTTGGACGAGCCAATCACTTCTTCACTGTAACAGACCCCAGGAATATTTTGTTATCTGATGCCAAACTGGAAAATGCAAAAAAGATTGTGCATGATTACAGGTATGGCATTGACTACTTGTCCCACTGGCCCCAAAAAGTCCAGGCAATGAAAAGTACATGGTGATATATCTAAAAGGAAATACTTAAAATACTGTATTCAGTGCAACACTTCTTATTCCCAATTCAGAGCTTGAAACCCTTTTATTTTTAATCAAATTTGCTAATGGATGGTGAAGTTATGCCCTTCTTAAGGGTTCTGAAATATAGAAGAGTATAATTCTGAAAGTAGTTAATATGACAGCAAAGCTTAAAACTTCCTGTTATGTGTATCATTTGGAGCAGTTGGTTTCTTAAATACTCTCAAAGTGAATTTTCATAGTTTCACACTAATGACATCAGAGATTTTGGCACCACATTTTAACTCTAAAACCTAGTCCAGCTTTGAGTAAATAAACTCAGCCAACATAACCACTGCTGGGAGTTTTAATTCTTTTTATTTCACCAATCCATTTAAAAGCTGAAGAATCTCTACAAGCTATCTGAGAGTCTCCATTAACTTAGAGTGAACATCCCCAAATCCTCTGATTCTGCATTTCTCATGGGCGTTTGCAGCATTTTATAACAGCTGTGCTTCTTGCTGTTGTCTTTTCTCTTAACCTGTCCCAAGGCAAGGTATCGTGGCACCTGGCTTGACAGAAGATGAGTTGTGGAGAGCCAAATACATCTATGATTCAGCCTTTCACCCAGACACTGGGGAGAAGATGTTTGTGATCGGCCGGATGTCTGCCCAGGTGCCCATGAACATGACTATCACAGGCTGTATGATGACCTTTTACAGGTGAGAGATGGCAGTCAAACACATCAAACATTTGCCTGCTAATTAGAGAAGTGAAAATCAATGTTATTGTCAAAAGATGTATTGTAAATATTTTTAAATGTGAAATCTTGCTTCCTTTTCCTCTTCTCTCTCCTCGTTCCCTCACGTTGATTAATGGTTCTTTCTAGAAGTAGTTTTGAGATAAGCCCTTAGCCCTTCTCCTTCACCATCCCACTTTCCCTCAAACTGGGAAATGTTCCAAAATCCCATCTGTGTGGAGGACAAAGAGAAGGAGATCCCTGGGAATTTCCAGCCTTACTGGCATGCAGGATGTTCTGTCTGCCCCGTGAGTACTCGGAATGCTTCAATCCATTTGGTATGGTTGATTTTAATTACTGTTGTAGACCTGGCCACTGGCTGTGGAGTTTCTGCTGCTCCCCTGTGATCCCTGCATTTCCTCAGTGGTTCTGGACTCTCCAGGACAGTGAAGCCCACTGAAGCAGAGCCAGTGCTCTCTTAGCAGCCTCAATGTTAGAAACACTTTTTGACACAGGATGCAGCTCAAAGGAAACAGCAGCAGCCTTTTGGATGCTGAGATTGTACAGACTCCTGACACACACCCCAGCTTTGGATGGTGTTTATAAAACATGTGTGGGCTTTAAATTACAGTCAAGAGTATGAATCAAAACCCCAGGACAGGTGTCCATTCCCAAGCACTCGCTCCTGTTAACTGCTTGTTCTGTTGTTTTCTGTAACACTTAGAGAAGCTCTCTACCTTTTCTTTGCATTGTTATTCAGGTTCAAAACTAGGTGTTTTTTAAATTCTTCTTCTAAAATAACTCTGATTATAGTGTCAGTATCTCACTGACTGTATTGTTTCATTCAAATAAGCAAGAACTTCTGCATGGTTACTGCTTGCAGTGGCTTTTTTTGATTTGTCATCATTTTCTTGTGCTGTTAATACAACTGTTAGTTTAATAATAATAATTACAATTGTTTCTCTTTTCAAGAACAACACCAGCAGTGCTTTTCTGGCAGTGGGTCAACCAGTCCTTCAATGCTATAGTAAATTACACGAACAGGAGCGGGGATGCCCCAATCACTGTCAGGTCAGCACTGAACCTCATAATTCTGATGAATAGAAGTTTTTGTCTGGTGTATTTGAACATGGGTGGGCATTAAAGTTTGAGGCGAGATAGGGATAAGTTTTTTCATCTCCTCTAATTATTAATTTGATATGCACAGATGAGAAGTCTGAGAAGGGCAGAGCTGAGAACTCCATCTCTGCCATTAAAGACAAGCCTGAGCACCTTGATCAAGAGCACTTAACAGTGCAGGATTTAAGAGAAGTCTGTGTTTCAGGGCTTAGTCAACCATTTGCAAGTTTTCCTCATCAGTTTGGGGTCCTACCAGGATATTTCTAAGCTGATGTTTTGTGGGGGCCTTCAGTTGTGTCACCCTGCCACCTTCTCAGTGCCCGCACACACCACACTGAGGGTTCATTGACAGAAAGAGATTCCTTCAACTGGTCTGTGCTTGTTTATAGTGGATGTCTAAAAAAGAATCTAAATAGATACTGAAAGCAAGAAATCTCAAACTAAAAGAGGGGAAATTTAGGTTAGAAAAACATAAAAAATCTTCCCTGTGAGAGTGGTGAGGCCCTGGCACAGTTACCCAGAGAAGCTGTGGCTGCCCCATCCCTGGAAGTGTCCAAGGCCAGTCTGGATGGGGCTTGGAGCAACCTGGGATAGTGGAAGGTGTCCCTACCCATGGCAGGGTGGAATGGAATGAACTTTATGCTTCCTCCCATACCATTCTATGATTCTATGAATAGAAAACTGGAATTGCAGTACTTGACTTTCTGGTTTTGGGGCTGACTTGCTTCAAGATGTCTGGGAGCAAACTGTGGATTCCAGCATATAGAGACACCTCCTAGCTGGGAAGTATGTAAAGTGTGGTTTGGGGCAGGTTGGGTTGGATTTGAGTGTTTGCAGCATAGCTGGTCTGTGTGTATGGGGTTTGGTATGGTTGGTTTTAATTATTATTATGGACGTGGCCTTGGAAATCCAAACTGATTTTACTAGGTTAAGCAAATAGGAAATTAAATAAGGAAATAACCCTTCAAGGTGTTCATACAGCTACATGAGAAAATGCTGAACAGGCAGCAATGCACAACCAGCAGAACCTGATTCAGTATTACAGTGTGGCTTGAATATGATTTTTACTGCTAGTGAAATCAAAGTGTTTAATTCAGTGTCCCATTTAGATCTTCCATCCCCACCTTATTGCAGTAGCACAAGAAAGCCTATTTAACTTCTGGGAGGGTATAACTACGTGTGTAAAATGTAATTATTTTCCACAGTGACACCAGTGTAGCTGTGCATGTGCAGACATTTTCATTTCTGTTTTAGGCAGCTGGGAACAGCCTATGTTTCTGCCACCACAGGTGCTGTCGCTACAGCCTTAGGACTTAATTTGCTAGCAAAGGTATTGCTGGTGTTTTTTTCAATTCTTCCCAAACTGTGATGTCGTGTGAGAATCTCACAGCTCATTTCTCCTCTGGTGTATCTGTGACATGCACAGCTCCCACTGTGGAGTTGTTATGATTGCTCCTTTCTTTAGATCCCAACTTTATTTTTCCCCATGAGGATGGGTTTATGCATATCTGTCAAACAGCCTATGTTTGGTTCATGCAGACTCTATCTAATAAGGTGCCTTTTCCCCCGTTTCTTTTTCACTTTTCAAGGCACCTAAGAAGCAGTTGAAAATTAATTGGACTTGTAATTACTCTTCCCTGTGATGCTACTAAATTCAGAATGGTTTTGCCACTCTCCTGCCACTGCTCACTCTGGAGAGAAGCATTTATTACTTATTTCTTGTTTGAAGCTTGTTCTACCTCTGCCCCACCAGTGAGTTTTCACTGACTTTTAATGTAAAGGAAATAAGTCTGGTCTGTCATTAGCAGATGAAGCATTTCAATAAAGACAATGATTATGTACATTTTTATTTTCCTTTTTTCTCCCCTCTCTGTTTTCCAGCGCGTCTCACCTCTTATAGGGAGGTTTGTTCCTTTTGCTGCTGTTGCTTCTGCCAACTGCATCAATATTCCACTAATGAGACAAAGGTAGGAAAAAGAACAAAAATCACTCATGCTGGAGGAAAAGATGCTGTTCAGTTGGTAGATCAGCAAGTTACTAAATAAAGCACATTTTGTATCTTTAGCTTGTTTCAGTACCTTGCAGGAACTTCATGCATGAGGTTTTGACTGGTTGTTTGTAACAGGTATAAAATAGAACATAGTCATTATCTTCAGATAAATATCCAAAGAGTTCTTCAGTCTTGGATCACAGAAACCAGTTACTGTTTCCTTCAAAACTTTGCTCACATGGACCTTTGAATACCAGCTACAATTTGGAACAACAGAGTCATTTCAAAAATGGTGCTTGAAATCCCACCTGCAGAACTTAGTCATAGAAGTCAGGGTCTGCAGTTGTTTAATCTTTGAGGTGACAAAAAGATGCAGTTTGCCAGAAACAAACTTTTTTTCTGTGTTGTGATTTGACTAGAAATAAAAACAGTAGTAGGGAAAAGCAAATTAAAATCATCCTATTATGAACACAAGGTTATGAGCAGAAAAGGGAATATTTAGACTTTACAATGGAAGTTGATCTGTGGTAGTATTTTATCTTTTGTAAAATCTAAGGAGAAGAATAAAGGCAGTCCTGAGGATATTTGCTGTTCCCTGTGCTTCTCCCAGTGTGAGTTTAACACCTAACCCTGCACTTGAGCAAAAGATCTAATAGAGAATAATGCAGTTACAGAAACATAGTTTGGCTTGTGCCTCCTTTTACACTATCAAGTATATTGTTGATGGTTGAAATGACAGCTCAGACTAGAATGCCAGGGGTAAGATTTCACAGAGCCTTCTGTTTCAACTCAGTGAAAATAATCTTCCTGTGTTCCATGAGCTGTCAGATAGGACAGGCTCCACTTCCAGAGCAGTCCATAAAATTCCACTTTTCTGAATTAATGTGTAAAGGGACTCTCCCTTCTGTGGAACACAGAAAAAGCACATCTCTTTTCTTCCTCCTTGGAATGCTGCAACGAGCCTCAAGCAGCAGATTGCTGTTACAAATACTCAGTTGGTAACTTCTCGACATATTTTTCCTTAATCTTTCTCTGCCTTTTAAATTTTTTTTTTGTGTGTGTTTGCCAAGGAGCATTACAAACAGACTCACTTAAAAAATAAAATAAACCACATAATTCTTACACTTGACAATTTTAAGGGACAAAGATAAGGTGACGAAAAATGGTAAAAAAATAACTTCACATCCATCACTGCTTTATTTTTTACCCCTTATTCTACAGGGAACTCCAGTATGGAATTCCTGTCACGGATGAGGATGGAAAAAGACTGGGTGATTCATCCAAAGCAGCTCAGCAGGCAATTGCCCAGGTGGTGATATCCAGGATTCTGATGGCTTCTCCTGGCATGGGTAAGGATGAGTCCTGTGCAGTCCTGATTATCAGTTCCTGCTGTGAGAGGGAGATTCAGTTCTGTCCAAGTGATTTTCCTCAGGGTTCAGATTACCTTACAGTTCCCTAGGCAGTGTTTGCCTTTCTGTTGAGAACTTCCCCAGGGAAATGTGGAAACATCCTCAGTGTGTTTCACTGAGCTGCAGCACGGAAGCTCCTGGGATGTTGTACAGAAAAGATACAGAGAGCAAAGGAATGGGAGCAAATTCCACTTGCTTGGAGTTGGTTTAGGTGCTCTGCCAGTGCCAAATGACCGAGCTCAGGTTAGTTACATGTGAAATTGTAGATTTTGCTTATTGGGAGAATTCACCTTTGTAAATACCAATCCAACTGGCAATGTGAAATGAAAACTCAAAGAAAGACAAAAGGCTGTGAAAATTGTATTATGGTATTCATTCAGCTAAACAGAAAATGAAAACAAAGTGCCTTTTTTCTCTGAGGTTAATGCCTTTTTTTTTCTTATTTGCAGCAATTCCTCCTTTCATAATGAATACTCTGGAAAAGAAAGCCTTTCTAAAGGTTAGTCTTAGATAATCTATCTCTATGTATTTCATATCCTAAGTTAATATTTTAATGAATTTTAAATACTTCCTGAATCTTCATATTTGCCTCCCAAACACTGTGGGAGGACAGCCCTGTAGAACTTGCTTTACAGCTGTCTCTCTCCTTCTGCCTTTCTTAAATACGACTTAGTTGCTTTTGTTACAGTGCAGGGTAACATAGAGAAAATATAACATTTTTGTTACTTTTATAATTGTTCTTAGAATGCACATTTCCTCCTGTGAAATAAACCTTCCTTGTACTCAGTCTTGGAATACATTTATTGGGGAAAAAAGGAACATTTCAATAATGCTGGTTTTCTCAAGATAGCAATAAGGAGGCTTTTGTTACCTGCTGTAGTAGCAATCTGAGTTTGCAGACAAAAATGATGGTAAAAATCTCTCCTGAAAATGATCCTTTAAAATTTACTGGGTGTAAAGTGCAGGGTAGGCATAGAATGGGCATTCTTTATCAAAGATTACTTACTTCCTGTATTATTTTTATGCAAATGTAGTGTGAAGTCAAACCCCTGGTGTTGGTAAATCCATTACCTACATCAACATTCTGCACTGTGTGTGCATGGGAGGGTAAAGAACAATAGTGGAATTAGTTACAGGGTTGTCTAACACAAGGGAAATAATACTCAGGTGAGGAACCCTTTAATTCTTTACCAGTAAAGGGAGTTTCATCCTCACTGCTAATATCACTGATTTAATTACTTGGTAGCTTCAGGCAAGGCCTCTGCTTGTGAGACCCACCCAAGAAGCTTAAGAAAATCTGTCTCCTTCCTGTTAGAAAAAATAGGGAGAAAATCATGGTCTGCATCTCCAGACCCTGCCTTGGAAAAGTTTGTGTGAGGACAAGGAGGACAAGCAGGGGAAGATTTTGTTTGGAATGGTTTTGTTTGTCTAAGACAAAGCTTTCTAAAGTGTTTAAATTTTATCTCTGGCTGTTTCTGCCCTTCATGTCTCTTGTGCAGGGTGAGATTACCCAGTTACACACCCCATTTGGAAGTGTTTCTGTATTTATAAGGCAGGAACAGATTGCCAGGTAATCTGCCTGGGGCAGTTGTGGCTGCCTCATCCCTGGAAGTGTCCAAGGCCAGGTAGGACAGGGTTTGTAACAACTTGGGACAGTGAAGGGGTTGGAACTGGATGATCTTTAAAGTCCCTTCCAACCCAAACCATTCTGTGATTGTCTTCCAGTCTAAAAACTTCTTTTTCCCTAAAGTGCTTTGCTTCCCTCCCACTTGTTAAAAGAAAACACTTCTGCTCAGAATGTAAAAACAGGAAATGTGGCATATGAGTTTCAGGGTAAAAATCAAGTGTGTTCTGCTTTTATCTTCTTGAAGAACTGAGCCTGCAGGGCATCCAAACACACCATAACTTGTGATGTTCCTGCGAATATATTGCCTGGAAAGTTAACCCTTGTTAAAAAAAAAAAAAATTAGGGAAAAAGTATTTTGTGTCTATTTGACATGTGAGACATGTCACAAAGCCATTGCCTCAGCTGACAAATACATGACATTTGGGAAGCAATTGCAGCAATCCTCAGGGTGTGGAGACAAATACCTGTTGTTTTTGTGTGGTGTAATCAACATAAGGGTGTTGTGGATTTTTCAGATCAGCCAAAATGAGCGATTTCTGCAGTGACTACTCAGTGGTCTCTGGTACCATCCTGTCCTCTCCCTCAGCCTCAGAGACTGAATCCAGGTGAAACACTGCCCTGCAAGTAGCCAGTGGTAACACCTGGTAGAGATTAGTATTAAACCCATTAAGGAATGAGCTGCATTTTTAACAAGCAGCTTCTGCATGTTCTCATGGGGTTTGAGAAGCACCATCCCATGCCAGCACTCCACCACCATCCCCACACTGCTTTACTAACTCACTGCCCTTGGCCTCTGCTTCACCACCACTCTTGGAAATAATTCCTGACTGCTTGCCAAAGCCTCTTGAGCAACACACAAGGTCAAAAAATAGGGAAATGGTTGTGAAATTATAAATAAAAATTAGAAAGCCGGTCAGCAGTAAGACAGAGAGAAGGAAATGCTCCTGGGATGTTGGTCTCAGAGCAGCCTGTCATCCTCTGACGTTTGGGATAAGATGTAGGTCATGCAGTACAACTCATCCCCCACATTCCCAGAGGGTTTTGCACCAAGACATTGGTGTGAATTAACAACATTCCCAGAAGTTATTGCTAGAAGATGCCTCAAGAATGTTCTTGGAACACAAGCACGTATTTACTGCTTCAAAAAGAAGTTGCCTTGAAGAAGTATTTTTATCTGTAGAAGTAGTTTTTTTTTGCCATTAGTTTCAGCAGCAGCTTTGGAGCCTGTTTATGTAATTATGCAGCGTAGCAGTAATTGATTAAGCTGCATAATGTCTACTTCTATTATCCCTATGGCCATAATCCTGACCAGCTCTGTGCAGAACCAGGTTATTTTACCTGCTGCAGCAGGAGGATCCATAAAGAGCCCTGCTTTGAGGCACAAGGTTTATAGGTTTTACTTGCAGGTAACTTCTCTCCTAAAGAAATAAATTGGTTTTTTCCACATAAACTTCTGAAAATTCCAATCAATACTAAACTTTTAGTTTAGATTACTGCTCTTACACAGCTTTAGCTACAGTTTCTCTTCTGTTCTGCAAATTGTTTTAACATCCAAGTTGATTCTAGACGTTTCCTCATACATCCTTGAAACAAGCTCCTTGGGATCTTTCAATTTGTAGCTAAAATCTGTGTTCAAAATGGTTACAAAACCAAAACAGGGAGCCTTTTCCTTCAAGCATTGTTCTTGAATGTCTTAAGCCCTGAAGTCCTCCATGCATTCCTAATTTCACTGTCATTTCATTTATTTATTATTTTTAAAGCAGACATAGCTGGCCTGGGAAAGCTGACAGATTTTTATATCCAGCAAAGAAAGGAGGCAGTTAGAGAAAAGCTGATTCTCCTTATGGCTTTTGTTTGCTTAATTATCATTTTTTCATTTTCTCTGTTTGCACTAACCACTAAAATGTCATAAAGACATCTGGAAATTAAATCCTAATTCATTGGGAGCTGCCTTCTTCCGGAGTTAAATGATAGTTCTCTAACACAGTGAATTCTTCTGCTCTTTCTCTTGTAGTTTCTCCATTTTCTCTCTTTGTGGGGGTGTGCAGCCTGCATTTGAATTTTATTGTTTTATGTTGTTCCCTGGGCAACTCCAGTTCTTAATTCTGACCTCCCAGTGTTACTTTTCCCTCATCATCTTTCTGTATTAGTACAGCTTGGTAACATTCTGAAAAATAAAGGCTGGAATTCAGATCAAGTTGGCAAAAAATGTTCCAGCACATGAACTCCATGTTCTTTATAGAGTCTATATTAGACACCTCTGTCAGATCTGACAAAGGCATTAAACCATTTATTCCTCTCAGGGCACCTTCCAACAGCTTTTTCAGTTATAAAATTGTATTTTGGGCTTTTCTGTTACATACTTTGGGTCCCACACTCCTCTGCAATGCACAGCATCCCCCTCCTTCCCTTCTCAGGGACAGTGCAGGGTTTGGCTTGTGTTCACCACCTCTTGGCATGGACTCCCCCAGGGCATAAAATGAAAATCTGAGGTGAGTTTATCTCAGCTGAGGGTCAGATGGAGATGTTTAGAGAATGCCAGAACAGCAAAGCTCTGCTGCCTTCACTCTTCACCCTTCTTGCTGCTGTTTTCTATTCCCATTTGCTATCTCTTGTTGCAGGTTCCTGCTGAATTGCACAGTTCTTCCAGCACTCATTTCTGCATTACAGATTGACTCCATGAAAAAAAAAAAATAAAAGAGAAGCAGTCTTCTACATTGCTTCTTCTCCCTCAGGCTCTGGAGAAATTTTACTCCACACAGGCTCATTTTCCCTGCCTCAGACACTGCTGTGACCTCCCTCAGCCCTGAGCTTTGTCCTCCTGAGCTTTCTACATTTCCTCTGACTTTCTACTCTCAAGCAATGCCCAGCTTTTGTTCACCATTTTCCCCTCTAACTTCCATATCTTGAGAAATTCTTCTTGCAGAAACACCATCTTCACTGAAAACCTCATCAACTCTTATCAACTGATTTTTACCTCATGAGCTACTTTGTTTTAAAATTCCCTTTGTGTCCTTATGGCAGCTGTGTTTTACTCTTAATGGAGCATGAGGCAGCAGTGTCCAATGAACAGCTCTGGGTTTACTTCATTAGTAATGAATTTCAACTAAAGTTCTACCAATGAGAGTGGATTCCTAAATAATTTTAAAAGCCTACAAAAAAAAATCTTGGCATATATTCATGTTCTGCAAAAGTTAAAGAATTAATGAGGCATGTGGGTTATGTGTTGCTTTTTTAACTTGGTTTTCTCAATCCTCAAACCCTTCTTTCCTTCAATAAAAGGTGAACTCTTGCACAACTGGAGTGTTGCTACAGGGACAAGTTCCTGCACATCAGGGGAAGTCATATGATAGGAGAGGGCTAAGAGAGGCAGATTTACATCACCCTTATTTATGGCTGGTGGCTCTAGTTGCAGGTTAAAACCATTTGATGCCACCAAAGAGAATGTAACAAGACTGAGCTCTTGTTTGGAATGCCTGAGCAAAATTCCCTGTACCCTTCAGAGGTGTGGCAGCTCCGCTTGGAAACTTCCACGTTTCAGCTCTGTAGCTACTGTGGGTTTGTGAGACTCAAAGCAAAGGCCCAGGAGCAGGTCCTGAGTCAAACAGCCACTCACTCAGTGGGGTTGCTAAGGGACACTTACTCGGGAGCACTGTGTACATTGGTTCCCCTGGGACTTACCTTGCTGCCCTCCAAAGGGATTTAGCTCTCAAATAGCTCAGCATGAAGCCACACTGGTCAAGGGTTTTGCCTTCACATCTGAGTCTTTTAGGTGAAATCTGTCTTTTAGAAGAATTCCAGGAATGTAGGAAGCAGAAAGAAAAGATTCCACACTGACTGTGTGGTTTTATTTTCAACAGAAATTTCCTTGGATGAGCGCTCCCATTCAGGTTGGATTAGTTGGAATCTGGTAAGTGGTTTCTTTGGTTTGGGTCTGCTATCTTAAGAGATACTTGTAGGGCTTTTGAGAATGCAGCAATATTTGTTGTTTTGTTTTTTAAGGAAAAAATTAAGAGTTACTGAGGGCACAGCAGTTATTTCCATCTCTGTAACTGATAAAGTATCATGTTAAAAACAAAAAAGCTGTTAGCAGGGAAGAAGCTGCCAAGAAAAGCAGAGGGAGGGGAGAAAAGGGAGTGGCAAAAAAAGGAATGCGGCAGCTTGATTAGAAAAGATGCTTTAGCTGCTACCTCTAAACAGTCAGTGGAATCTCATCCTGGAGGTTGATAATTCTGGAAACATTTGGTTAATAGGGTTTAATTTGCTGTGTTCTGGCATTTTCTGCATGCACATAAAGGTAAAACACTGTAAGGACATCAAATGGTGATTTTAGACAAATTTAGGAGTGTGGTATTGTGAAACATTTAGTGCTGTTTAGGTAAATGATTTCATAAGGTATGATGCAGTGAGAAATAAAAGTTACATAGCACTTTGTGGAACTTTACCCCACTGTGTACAGAAAACAAGAAAGCTTTTTACCTAAATAATGCATAAAATGTTTTAATTCTGTTTTACCACCCTAAATATTGTAAACCTGGTTTTGTCTCCTCTAGTCTCGTGTTTGCAACTCCCCTGTGTTGTGCACTGTTTCCTCAGAAAAGGTGGGTACTGCTGTGAATTATTCTCACTTCAGTGTTAATCCAGTTCCAGTCATGGTGCTGCACACAGACACAAACACGGGGTCATGGCCTGCTCAAGCACAGTTTTAATTTCCATATAACAAAGGTGATAAACAAGAGAATATACAGAAAAGTAATAACTATGTTATTTATCAGTAATATATAATAGTTGTTTACAAACCCCAGCGGCTCAAGATGAGTTCTGTACAATATATTCTTGTCCAGTAAGGTTATAGATGCACTAAATACAGTCAGAGCCCATTTTATTTTCAGCTGGAAACTCTTCTATTTATACAGAACAGCACTGGACTATCTGTGCTCATTTGTTATTTGATTAGTATTTTTCCAGACTTTTTCATCAATACAGAAGTAGCTCAGTACTGAAAGCAGTCTTAGAAGCAATATTCATTATAGCTGAAATCCTTGTGAAATCTGAATGAGTTACTTAACAAAACCTTTGTTCAATTTGGTACATTGTATGGACAGGGCTTGAAATTCAGCTGTCCCTATCATTTTAATAGTGGTTGTCTAAACTCAACAAGCTGCCAGATGTACCTTAAACAACCCAAGCTTGAGCTGAGTCCATTAAAATGCTGAGCTAAGGCAGCTTTTGACTTCCAGAAAACAATAGGCAATTCTCAGCGTTGTTTGAGTACAACAAAGCTGACACCATCTGTCTCCCTGCTTGGCCTAGGACAGAGAACTGTGGTAAACAAGTGTCACTAGGCTACCTGGAGATGACTTGACAAACCAACCCAGCACACATGCTATAGTTCTTGATTTCAGCCAGGGCTCTCCAGCTCAGAGGAAGATTAGACCTTGAACTGTGTTCAGGAAATTGCAGCTGTTCAAATGACCTGGCAGCTTAATTGACTTTACTGTGAACCAGCTCTCCTAAAAACAAACCTTGTATTCAACTGTATAAAACCACAAAGTTAAACAGGCAATTACATTATATTTAATAAAAACCCTTTTAGGAAGGTAAGTTTCTATTGCCAGCAAGAACCTGAGCATTGAAGTGGATCCTTACCCTCATGGTAATAGCAACAGCCATTTCCTGACTCCATAGACTATCCCACTGCCCTTGGAGCAGGGATTCACATGCCCTGGTCTGTGAGCCTGCTTCCTGGACAAGATGTTTAAAAAGATCTGAAAACTCTTCTGACAATGTAGGAAGTTTTAGCAGTTGTATTGTCCATCTCATTTTCCCTTCTGATGCTTGTTTGCTGTAACCCCTTCACTGTTTCTTTTGCTCAGTTCGATGTCGGTGTCACGCTTGGAGCCAGATTTGCAAGCCAGGATCCAAGACAGCAGCCCTGGCCTAGAACGTGTATACTTCAATAAAGGATTATAATTCAAGGAAGGCAAAGTATCTTTCAAGGAGAAATTTACTAACTTATTTTTTGAATTGTGTGCCAACATAGACAAGAACACACTTTTATCTTGTCTTTTTGTTAAACAGGTTTGATCATCTGCATTATTTTACAGTTAAAGACTTTTCTCAGTATAGTGTTTAAATTATGTAAGGTCACTTTGTCCACTTTGGTATTGTTTGAAACTTTAAACATACATATCCAGAGATGTTTACATAAGTCTCAAGCAGCTACAGTAACAATAAAGAAGCGCACAATGAAAACCAGATGCTATTATATTGGATTTGCCACCTGTTCCAGTAATAGCGGGGCAGGGACCTCCTTTTGAAAAGTCATAGAGCAACTGAACGAAGTTGCCAACCTCTGGTAGCCACAGTACGGGTGGCTGAACGTGTCAGGATGTTGTGCAGGAAGGGCTTTTTGCCAGGAGGCTGATTGGGCTGCAGGTTTTCCCTGTTGGCACAGAAGCGTTTCTTGAGGGCGGACGTTGGCGGCGCCTGCAGCTTCTGCACCGTGTGGTACTGCTCAGCAATGCAGGCCGCCTTCTTGCGCAGGTCCAGCTTCACCAGCACCATGTTGTTCTGCAGCTCTGCCAAGGTCTGGTCCTGAGGAAGGCAAGGCAAGATAGAGTTATATAAAAATGTTTAAAAATATAAAAATATCAAATCATAGAAAGAAAAGCCCATGCCTAGTTGGAACTGGCTGGATTGAAGATGCACTTGTTCTCTGTTGTGGACAAGGGATGGTTTTTACTAGACCAGCTTGCTCCAAACCCTGTCCAACTTAGCCTTAAAACACTTCCAGGTATGAAGCAGCCACAACTTCTCTAGTAAGTGTGTTTTCAGTGCTTCAGCATCCTCACAGTAAACATTTTTTTCCTAATATCTCATTTAAACCTCAGTGTGAAGCTATTTCCCCTTGTCTTGTCATTCTCTGCTCTTACAAAAAGATCCTCTTCAGCTTTCCTGTAGGCTCCCATCAGGTATAATGACAAGTTGTCTTAACTCCCTGGTTACTGTGTACTGAGGAGGATAAACTGCCTTTTGCCAAAATACACTAACTGTTCTGCTAAATAAGACCATGCATAAAAGCTTCTACTGTCAACAGTGTAGCAGTTCAGCAACATGTAGGAACAGTAAGGGTGGGGGACAAAGCTGACTCCATCCTGCTGCAAATATGCTGCCATAGCAGCTGTGATGGAGTGAATAAGGAAATGAGAACTCTGAATTCTCCTACTTTATGTGCAGGCTGCCATTTAACTGAACAGGAACAATTTGAGTCTCCTGTGGAGAGAAATACACAACTAACTCAGCCATTGAAAAAATTCAGCCATAGAGCTCCCTTCACAAAATATGTACCAGCAAATAAATCATTTTTATTTGCAGCAGCAAGAACATTGGTTGCTGTGATTATGGCAAAGCACACAGACTAGACCCCTCTCCCCCATGCAACCCACACCAGAGCAGACACATCACCTGTCTTGCCAGGATGTCATCACACACGCCCAGGGCTTCTCGCAGCTTCCCTGCCCCTGTGCTGTGGCAGCACGCCCGCTCGGCAGACTGGAGAGACTCCCCAATTTTTTGTAACTCTAAACGCAGCAATCTGATGTTCTGGAAGAGAGGGGTTTAATGCAACAGCTGTTTTTGGCACTGCTCTGCAAACAAAGCCACTCCAAGGTAATTCAGACAAGCAGCACTGAAGGAAGATCCCATCTAAGTGACCAGATACTACAACTTTCAACAACTTAAGTTCAACAAACCCGTTTCTTTGGTTTAAAAACCTGGAAACAGCAGCCCCAAATTCTGTTTTAAGCTGGCAACCACTTTGCCCTGCAAATGTTCTTTTCTGTAACACAGAACTAGAGTTACCTTCTGTCCATCCTCCAGCTTCCTGTCCACATCCATAGTAATGGGTTTCGCAGAGGGAGGTGGCTCCACTAATTTCTGGTACTTGTGCAACTCTAGGAACAGACAAAAAGTAGTGAGCAACAGGACATTGATCAGTTTTCAGTATTTCTGAAGTTCAGGACTTCCCTTGAGACAAGCTGCCACAGGCAAGCTGGAAATAGCTTTTGAGTTTGTGCAGAAAGGCACAAACATTCCAGGCTTCCCCCATTCACTTACACAAAGGAGCTTAAGAATTTGAATGGAAAGATTATCCTCTCCTAAAGTCCATTTGCCTGTGAAAATGAAGTGAAACTGTCCATCCAGCACATTATTCCTGTCATCTACAAGTCAAATAATGTTTTGAGGGTGTTTAAATCCAATGTACCCTGAAGGTCTCTCTAACCCTGCACAGGGATCTTTCTCAGCACGGTTCAGAACCAGTGCAGCATTGCTGCTGTACCTGCACTTGTGGAATTCAACTCCTTTTGACATTGCTCCAGCCTGGCTTTGGTGTCTGCCAGCTCCTGCTGCAGAGCAGACGAGGTGGCCACTCGCTTGGATCGACGTACATTCTGCTCTGAGTCCTTTTGCTCAGCATCCAGGCTCTCCAGTTTTTGTTTGGTCTCCTGCAGAGCAGCTTTGAGCTCTGAAATCTCCTCATCACACTCCTGAGAAAGGAGGTTTGTTCAGAGAGTCAACAAGATTTTCATAGCACAGCTTGTCTGAAATGTTCTGTCTTTATTCCTGAAGAATTTCTCAGTCCTACACTTGACACACTGAACCCAGCCTTTAAGGTTACTTTTAAGCAAGTACAGCAAACCCACTTCCTGGGAACCTAAACCACTTTTTTACAGGCGCTAAAGAAGGATTGTTCTGGGAGTTGGCATCTTCAGAGCAGTCTGCAAGAAGTCCCAGAGGTCACTCAAGTGCTATAGGCATGAAAATATGAACAGGTCCATACCCATCATCAAAACTGAGAGCAAGAAGAGAAATTCACACAACTTGTGTGAATCTGAAGAGCCCAAATCAAGCCACCAATGGAAAGAGTAAGGGGGGGAGAGAATAATGTTGAACAAATGGACAAGTCAGGACAGTTGTACATTAGCTTCCAGATTCACTGTTCAAAATTAGGAAGCCTAGTGGGCTATATAAAGTAAAAGAAGCAAAAATTGTAGATCAAGAGATGAAATAATATCACCAAAAAAAAACCTCAGAAAGCAAATCTTTCTCTTCACTTTGCATAAAGATCTTCCTGGACTCAAGTACCCAGAGTCCCCTCCTAACCCACTGCCACTTTCCTGGTGTCATTGCATTGCCCTGAACAAACCTGCATCTTCTCCTGGTAGTGGTCAGTCAGTAACTCCTTCAGGATGGTCATTTTACCCTCATAGAGTTCCTCCAGCTGCTCTCTCTGAGCATCCACGTGCTGGCTGCAAAGAGAACAACCAATTCCATGTCAGCATCTGGCAGCTCTTGGTGCTGCAGCTCATCCTGGGCAGGGGGAGCAAGGCCAGCACAGGCTGTACCTCCACCACTGCTCCTTCTGCTGCATGTACTCCAGCATCTCGTTGCAGATCTCCTCACGCAGGCGCATCTCGAGCTGCAGCTTCTTCTGCCGCTCCTGCACCAGCAGCTCTCGTGCAGCTTCGACCGCGTGCAGCAAGTCCTGCAAGAGGGACACAGCTCTGCTGCCCACGCTGCACAACAGAGTTAAGACCTGGGGTAAACTAAGTTATCCCATGTCTGCAGGGTGCAGTGATCTAGATTTAAGGGGTTAGTCACTTGGAAAGAAAAGTTGCCAGGGTTTGCTACCTTGACACATGACAGCTTGAGTATCTGTAGGGATATGACTTCATCTTAATATTTCAGCTATCCCTGCTGCCTACTTTCTCTAGCAAGTTTGATTTTTTTTTCCCACCATTTAGATTCCTGTTCTGCATCTTTTCTAGATTTCCCTTGCAGAGAAGGAATTACAGGTCTGCATCTGCACTGTTACTGCCACTGTTCCACAGATGACAAAGTGCTTTTAAATTTAGCATGTGTGTCAGATTTAGACCAACTGCAGAAAGTTTTTTCAAGGATTCCCAATTTCCTGGATCCTTTTTCCTTCTGAGGTTCTGTGTCATCTCTCTTGGCTCTCTCTGAGCTCCAATCTCAGCTCCCTGGACCACAGCTAACAGTCATGTTCTTGACCTTGCAATCCACATAAAGGCTGTAAAATCACAACCCACCTTCTTCTCATACAAAGAGACATCTGCCTCATCCTCAGTGTCTTCTTCTGATTCCACATCTTCTGGCTCTGCCTCTGGACCCTGGCTGATTCGCCTGCTATGTTCTTTGATGATGGATTTTAAGGATGGAAGTCCCAGCTTTGTAGGAGGTGCCTGAACAAGCTGAAGGGGAAAAGACCACCATTATCAATCTGCAAAACCTGGAAGTTGTGTAGTCTTTAAATATAGCCCCTCTCTGCAACCTGTCAGCCATTTCAGTTTAGCAGAATCTGGAAATACTCTGGAGGTGATAACCACTGGAGAAGCATAGGGATATGGTACAAGCATGCCCCCTCTCCTTGTGGTGGGAAGGGGCCAAGTCCCACAGAAGCAGGAGAAACCCAAGCTACCCTGACCATGCCAAGATCCTGGTGTGTGTTACTCACCTGGCTGGCAATGGCTGAGAACTTGGCTACGTACAGAGTCTCATCATAGGTGGAAGCACACTGGTTGATGTTGACAATCATGCAGGAGCGCCCGCGCCCCGTGAAGAAGCCCTGGAACACACGGGTCAGTTTGCTGTCCCGGAATGGAACCACCGCCTGCTTTGTCCTGTGGGAGAGACAGCAATGAGCTGGGAAAGCAAAACAAAAAAGATCCCCCACACCCTCCCTCCCTCTGGAGGAGTGGATGCTCACCTGGCCTGCTGGTTCTGGCGGAGGGCGGCGATGCAGCGGCCCAGGGTGTGCAGGGAGGTGTTGATGTTGTTGGCTTCTTTCATTCGCTCCCCGCTTCTCTGGTCCTTGCAGCGCTCAGACCCCGCCAGGTCACACAGGGATAGCCTGAGGGAAACACAGTGATACTCACATCACTTACAGGGTTTGTCCTGCCATATCAGGTTGACAGTTCAGACATCCTCAGTCACCTTCCCAGCTTCCAAATAAGGGCACAGACCATTCTTTTGGGCTGTTGATGGATGAAGGGCCTGCCCTAAGTGTAGGTGTCACACAAAGTAACAGGAAAATGAGCTTTGAAGTGTCAACTTCAAAAATTCCTTTGCCAGTCCTCAGAACAGCCACTTTCCAGATAAACACACCCCAGGAGCAGGGACCAGCAGCACTCAAATCAGCCCTGCTGCAAGGGTAAAGATGTTCACATTTACCTTCACTCAAAAAGCCTGAGAACCACCTCAAGTTGTACTGTACAGTACTCCTCAAACTCCTGTCAGTTCCAAGACTTAGTATTTATTCCTTCCAAGTACTTTCAACAACACCAGCATCAAGATGCTTCCCATACCCCAGGCCCTCAACCAAGGAGACAAGAAAGTTGCAGTTACACCCAAATAAAAAAAAAACATGAAACTTACTCGCTGATTTTGGGAACAACTTCACTGCTACCTCTTTGCAAGTGCAGAATCCGAATGGAGAACACACTGTGACTGTAAATAAACATGCAAATATTAAAAAAAAACAAAACAAAACAAAAAAAAAAACCAACTTTAAAAGCCCTTCAGAAGTGTATTTCTGCCTAAACAATCCCTCTCCCTTCAGACCTGCGACTGGAGTTCTGGTTCATGTGGGTGCTTGCAAAACTCTGGTTTTTCCGACCCAGTTTCAGGAGCTTCCAGGCCTCATCAGCATCCCGGACATTGATCCAGTTCAGATCTGGAAAGCAAGCATGCATTGAGCACAGCAGCTGGGAGACTGGCAGAAAACTTAGATCTAAGCCCCAGCTTCACCATTGCATATCCTTGAGATCCACAAATTTGACAATCCTGTAATCCTGATATCAGAGCTCTCTGTGGGGGTCTCCAGCACGTCACTGCTAAGCCACCCACCCACTGAGCCCTAAAGCCTTCCTAGCAGGCCACTAAACCTCTCTTGCAGGCAAATCTACCTTTCACATAGGGGTTGCCAGTCTGGTCCTCACAGAGCCGCAGCGTTTGCCGCTTGCGGTTCTGCCCAGGTAGAGCTGGTTCTAGCAAATCATAGATTAACTCGTTGTAGATCTCAAAGAAAGAGACCCAGATGGAGAACTGCACATCTCCTGGGCTGGTGAGTGAAATGTGATCCAAGTCAGCCCAGCAAGGGCCCAGTTCTGGTGAAAAAGAGAAAAAAAGAAGGAAAATAAATCATGACTGCTGCTTTTTGTGGGACCAACCAAAATGGTTTAGCTCCAGAGCAAAATACTTCCTTCAGCAAGCAAAACCACCCCAGACACAAATCCTTTTATTTACTCCCTCCCATTTGCATCTATTCTAATGCCTGTCCCCAGTGAGACAGCCTAGAGTTTCCTTTGACAGTATCACCTGCTCTGGGTAAGGACTTTTATATACTCAGTTTTGACTCCAGAATTACCAGATACTTCAAACATGAACTCTTTCCAGCATAACTGAAGTTTTAGTCCTTGTTATCTCAATCACTCCATGCTTCTGGATACCTAAGTAGCTGGGTTTGGTAGGTAGAGCACAAGTGTTCAGTGCAGCCTGCCACTTTGGCATCCTGCTTCCCAGCAATCCCCATCTCACAGCAATCAGCTGCTCAATAACCACATTCCTTGAATGAAGGGAGTGAATGTCAAGCAATTTTTCATTTCACAAGGCTTGATTGTTATGGAGTGGTGAATTCTTCTGCTATTGGCATAATATATGCACAGAGTTCTTCTGACGTGACATCTTTCAACGGGAAAATCTGAGGCTACAGCATCTTTGCTCCCTTACTCATAACACAGCATCCAAACAGCCATCACCCTTTGCTTCCCCCATCCTCCAGCAAAAAGAAGCAGGTAGTACACAACAGGCTTACAAAAATACCTTCTGTCTGGCTGAGATCTGAACGGTTGGTGAGTTGGCTGGATGAAGACAGACCAGCAACTCCACTGTCAAAACTGCCACTGGTGGTGGCCTGGAGCTGAGATTCAGCACTGTGACTCCTCTTCAGCGGCGTTAGCAGCTCCTCCTTGAGGGAAACAAGGAACAGGAGCATGCAGGCAGCATGACACCACCCCTTTCCTCTTGCTACTGATCCCCCAGAGGCTCCATGCTTACCTCCCAGAGACCCCTCTGCAGCATCATCTGCTTCTTGGTCTCCTCCTGGCGCACCTGCCTGCTGTCCAGCCAGGTCACCTCATTGCAAAGGGCAGGCTTCAGGTCCATGGCCTGGTACAGCCTGTCCCCCACGCTGTTGAAGATGGTTGCCAAGGAGCGAGGCAGAATCCCCCCATCTTGGGTGGTGCCTGCAGCAAGAACAGCAGCAAAGCTGAGGATTCAGAGGCAGAAAGCAAAAAACAATTCCTTTAACAGGCCCCACAACACCTGGTGCTTTCCTTACCCTGAATCGTGTGAGTCTTCCCTGAATTGGTGATGCCATAGGTGTAAACTAGACAGTTCTGCCCACTCAGCACATCCTTTACCACCTGCTTCATTGTCTCATCAAAGAACGATTTCTGCCCCACCTCTGGTCCAAAAATCTACAAACAAGACACAGGAAAAACAGCTTCATGTAGATCTTTCCTATCCTTTGCTGGTGGTTGTTCAAATGATATTACATGGTCCTTTGTTCCCTGCACTAGCCATGAGCAAGAAACCCACCAGCAATTCCAGCTAAATTCCCTACAAAAATAAGCTGCTCATTTGTTTAATCTAATAACATCTCACATCACTGCAGCCCCTAGTCTGCTTACAGCCTCAGGAACTGTTTGCCATTTGCTGCCAAAAAAGAGTTGTCAGAAACAGCTTAGAAAAAAACTAATAAAATTGCAACTAAAACCTGAAGTGACCTGATTGCATTAGACTGCAGAGTTCAGGCAGCACCCTGGGGTCAGTGGATGTGAATAAGGCTGCTTTTCAAGCTGCAGGGCTGGTTTAAGCTCAAATCACTTCCAGATGGGCTGTTTGTCCCAGCTACCTACCCGGGTGAAGGAGAATCTGTGCACTGCTTGTCCCACTCCTCGCTCTGTGTTCCGCATGGTGAAGGAGTTCTTTGGAGCTTTTAGAATAAGGGTTTCTAAGTTCTCAATACAGACACAGCCCTAAAGAACATACAAAATCCATCATTGCAGCAGCTTACAGGACAGACAGCAAAGGACAACAGCATCTCCCAGCAGGCACACAGCCAGCTCAGATTCTGCTTCAGTCAGTATCTCACCTGGTCTTCCCCTTTTTCTACTTCTGTAGATTTCAGAGGTCGAACTCTGAGGTAGACCTTTAATTTTTCATTATTGTCTTCAGCTACAGCCTGCAAGAATCAGCACAAGTTAAATATGGCAGCCAAAGAGCCAGCACACAACCCCATGGGAACACTTAACAGGAACCACAATATGGAACACACATGTTGGCTATGCTGCTAGTGCTGAGGAATTTCTCTTGTCCCAAAGTCACCAACAATGCCAGAAGCTTTCTTAGGCATTTCCAAGCACACCAGTAGGTTTTTTTGTTTATTTATCTAATGGATCAGACTAACAAGCCAAAGACCTAACACCAAAATCAAGCATCACCCCAAGAGTCACTCACTGCCCACTGCTCTACGAGGAGCTCCTCCCCCCAAATGCAGCATTCTGTTCCTGCCTCTTTTGAAGACTCTTGTTTTTTCTGCATCACATCACCTTTGTACAGAGAACAGCAGCCACGAGTGAAAACGCTACCCTGTTTGTGACAGAAGAGCTTCCAACCTCACCTGAGAGCCCTCGAGGTTTGGGGAGATGGCGGAGAACTCGGGCAGCAGGTCCTTGCGCAGGTCAGCCCCAAAGCCCGCTGCTGTGGACTCGAGCACAGGGGAGGCTGCAGCCTCATCGTCAGAAAACAGCCCTGGGGAGGCAAGGGCTTGTGCCATGGTGCCTCACACGGCTCCTGGGGAAAGAGGGGCATAGGACAGGGCGATGTTCCAGCAAGCCCCTGCCACATCCAGCAGTGCCCACAAACATGGATCCCCACGGGGAGCCCTCCCTTGACAGACGACGCTGCCTGCAAACATGCACACATACACACCCCTGCACCCAGGGAAACCACACGGGACCCCGGACACAGCCCGTGCACACACAAACACTACCCAGGACTCCAAACCCACCTCCTGGACACACAGACACAATACATGTGACATGCACACCTTTAACACACGGTACCACAGAGACCTAAGGCATACACCAACCACCACACAGGTCACCTCCAAGCCCAGACGCAGGCAGACACACACACGGAGAGCCCAGCACGCCGCAGGGTCTGGCCGCACGCACGGGGAGCCGCAGCCGCCGCCGGCCGCCCCTTTCGCCGCTCCGGCCCCGCACGCCGCCCCTCGCTCGGCGTTTCAAACCTCGCCGCCCGCCCGCTCCACCAATGGGAGCCCGGCATGAGCGCCCCTCGACCAATCATCACCCGCTCTTGGGACAGAGGGGGCGGGGCCCGAGCAACGGGCCGCCCGCGCGCACGCGGCGAAGGGGGGGGGCGTGGTAGCGCTCGGCCGCCTCCCGGCGGGCTTTGCGCGCGGTGCCGCCCCTGCCGCCCTCCGGGCCGGGCGGGGAAGATGGCGGCGGGGCCCGGGAGTGAGTGCGAGGCGGGGCGGGAGACGCGGCGGGGAGCGAGCGGCGGCGGGGCCGGGGAGGAGAAGGGACAGGGGAATGGGCCGAGGAGAACGGAGCGGTTGCGGAGGATCCTCCCGGGAAGAGCCAACGGGGGCGCGGGGTGGGGCGGGGCCAATGTGTCCCGGGGGGGGCGGGGCCGAAGAGTCCGTGAGGGGCGGGGCCGGCCGTGGCGGCGCGGGTTCGAGTCCCGGTGTGCCCCCGCACACTCCTGCCCTGTCCCGCAGAGCACAAGCTGCTGAGCGCCGGCCCCACCGAGCCCTGGTCCATCCGCGAGAAGCTCTGCCTGGCCTCCTCCGTCATGCGCAGCGGCGACCAGAACTGGTACGGCAGCGGGGGAGGCGGGCGGCATGTGCACAGCACCGGGGCTGTCACCCCGCTGCCTCTGATCAGAACAAAGGTGGGGTGTAAGAGGTGTTGGAGGCGTACCTGGACGGGTTGCCTTCATAACTACAGTGTAAAAGTAGAGGTGTGTTCGTCAAAATAAAGAGCGATGAGAGCTGGAGAGGGACTTTGGGTAAGGACATGGAGTGTCAGGACAAGGGGAATGGCTTCAGACTCAGGGAGGGTTAAGTTGGAGATTAAGGAAAAATACTGTAAGGATGGTGAGACATTGAAAAGGGTTGCCGAGAGAAGTTGTGATTCCCCATCCCTGGAAGTGTCCATGGGCAGGGCTTGGAGCAACCTGGGATAGTGGAAGATGTCCCTGCCAATGGCAGGGATTGGAACAAGATGATCTTTAAGGTCCTTCCCAACCCATTCTATGATTCTGTGCTCATTATTAAATAAGGTGAGTTGTGGACATCAAAGATATTTGATAACAAATTCCTGTGCACTGAACCTACAGCTCTGTTTTACTGTATTTTTCTCCTCACTAAAGTAAGGGTTTTGTGGAAATATAATCACCTAACCAGATGCAAGAAACTTCCTTCTCAAAGCAAAGAAGTGAAGTTACTGCTTATTAGAAGTAGATAAATAGTTTTAAGACTTGTACAAGTCTTTGGTGAGTTTATCGTGTTTACCAGGGTTATTCAATGATGTAAAGAGAGGTTTTCATCTTTACTCTCCATGTTGATTGGGGGAGAAGGTGAGTTGACGGTGATTTGCCATTTCCTTCCCACAGGGTCTCAGTCAGCAGAGCCATCAAACCTTTTGCAGAACCAGGACGCCCACCTGACTGGTTTTCCCAAAAGGTAAGACACTGCTATTTGAGTCTTGGATACGAAATCTCTGCACAATCAGAAAAGCCATATTGAGGATGAATTTAGGACTAATTGTTCCATGCTTTATCCAGTACACAGTTACTAAGTAAAGCTAAGTAAAGAGATCCTTCACCAGGCATGCAATTAAGCTGTGAAAATTCCTTGACTCCAGAATTTGTGGATGTGCTTTTATTTTGTTGTGTCCTGCTGTTTGGGCAAGCAAACTGTCCTCTGACTTCCTTTGTTTCTTCTCAGCACTGTGCATCTCAGTACTCAGAGCTCTTGGAGACCACAGAAACCCCAAAGTGAGTACAAAGTCTGACCCCAGCACAGCCTGCAGCAGCTGAGGAGGGACTCGTGGGTTCTTACAGCAAAGTCCTTGTCACTGTTAAATTACTTTCTCCCCCAGCCAACTCCTCCCAAAAGGAGCATTTCAGAATGAGAAAATTCAGGTGACTTAGTTATTGTGGGACGGTTGGGTCAGGGTTTGTCAGATGGGAAGGATAATATTTATTTAGCTGGAATAAAACACTGCATATTAGTCTTACTGATCAGAAACTTTACACATAAATTTATCATTCAGAGTAGGGGTAGAAAAGAGAAGGAGTGAGAAGGGAGATGTTTTGTATTTGTCACTATTTTGCAGTGGTTTCTTACAGTTTTCTTATCAGCATTATCATTACAACTCTGTGATCTCAGTTATTTACTGCTCCTAATTCCAGGCATTTTGTTTGGGGACTTCACAGGATATTAACTTAAAGATGGGATGTTTAAAAGTAATATTTGTTTGCGACTGGTTTGTTTGTGAATGATCTTCAGCACTAGAGTTACAAAATCAAAGAGCTTAGTAGAGTTAGTGAAGAAAAAAATAGATGTTTCTTCCTGTGGAGAAAATAATTTTCTCCTGAAGTGGAAAGATTGGTTTCAGGTTGAGAATCTTTAATGGACTTGCATCTTTGATCTGTTCCTGAAGATGTTAATGCTGGGTGAATTAGCAAAAATATGCTGAAGAGATTGTTTGAACATTGTGCTAATATAATTTAATGGAATTGGAGGAAGTTGATTTTTTTTTTTTGCATGAGCGTCTCATCAATGACAGAAAGCAGCCACTTATGAAAGAGGAATTGAGTTTTCTTGTGGTTTGTGTCTGAGTTTTTCTTTTCTCTTATTCTGTAGAAGAAAACGTGGTGAGAAGGGAGAAGTTGTGGAAACAGTGGAAGATGTTATTGTGCGGAAACTGACTGCAGAGCGGGTTGAGGAGTTGAAGAAAATTATTAAAGAAACACAGGAAAAATACAGGTACATGACAGAGGTGTAAAATGTTGCACACCTGAAAAAGTAGTCCAAGTGGGATGGTGCTTAAGGTGTCTGGTCCAGTGATCAAAAAGTAAAAAGATTTTATGATTACAGGCAACTCAAGAAGGATGCAGAGCTGATCCAGGCCGGACACATGGATAACAGACTGGAGGAGCTGTGCAATGAGATTATGATGTGGGTTATTTCATTATTTCTTCTGAGATTGTAGTTTCATGACACTCTGTTTGTCCAGCATCTCTTGTTCCACATAGTTTGGGTTAAGAGAAATGCCCAGCTGGGCAGATGCTTTGGCCTCTGAGGGGAGACTTGGCTTGGACTGGGGGATACCAGCTGGTGTGGAACATCCTTTGGAGTTGCTCAGCAAAGAGCTTCGCCATTGCTGCCACCATTCTGACAATTACCTGGAAGTGAAATTTCCTGCCCAGTGTGTCATTCTCTGGCTCTGCTGCACGCCTTGGGGGATTTAGGCCTGAGTCCACAGGAGTGGTTTGATGTTGTGTGGAGATAACAGGGTGGGCATCAGTAAAATGCATTTTGAAGGGGGAATTAAGGGGAACTGAGACACCCTGTGACAGCAGGTTTTTGTTCTTCGTATAGAAAGAAAAAAATGGAAGAGGAGGAGGCAGAAGTCAAGAGGAAGGCTACGGATGCTGCTTATCAGGGTAAGCTGGAAATTAGGAGCCTTCATTTTCCTCAGACTAATGCATATATTCATAAGAACATTTAGAAAATACTGAAGTCTTGTTAAGACCTGCAGGAGGAATTCCTTGACCCTAGAGTTGCAGAGAGAGGCTGTGTTCTCTTTCCAGCACTATATTGGTAACAGGGTAAAAGGCAGAGGCTTCTTAAAAAGGAACAAAGTCTTCAGGAAAAGTGCATCCACCGGAAAGCAGGATTAGTAAGGGGCTTTGTGTTAGAATGTCAGGCTTTTCACACCTTTAGTTTCCCCTGGTCACTGAAGAAAAGAGGAAGAAACTTTTATTCTGAATGTTTAGTTCTTCATACCTCTTGGGGCATTTAATTTGGTGGTGGGAGGTGGTAAATACCCAACTGCTAAAGAAACCCACAACTGGAGTGCATTACCCAAAGTTTGTATTATTTGGGAACTGGGCCTAGTGGAGTGCAAGAAATTCCTATAACATAAATTGTTCTCTTAAAATTCTTCAGAGATAACTCTTGGGGTCTGTCCACGATGGAGTCACAGAATCTCAGTGTAGTTTCTGTTCTCTTCCAGCTCGCCAGGCCATTAAGAACCCACCTCGAAGGCTCGCGGGGGTGATGGTTCGTTCTCCTGCTGGCTCCACCTCCCCGGGCGGGGATTATTCCCTCGGAGATCTGTCCCAGCCCGCTGGGGATGAGGCCAGTCCAGGGGTAAGGATCCTTCTCTGGGTAGGAGGGAAAGCCCATGGGACATGGGGCTCTGCATCCATCACAGAGAAGGGGCCTGGGGAGAAGCCCTTGCCTTGCTTTGCAGCCTTCAGGTGCTGTAGTGTGGCTGGTGACAGTGCTGCTCGAGATCCATGTCCTCTTCCCTGTCTCTGGTGATCCAGTGCCTGGATCAAAGACCGTGTAGGGGCATCAGTGGGTTGGCCAGGCAGTCTGTGAGTGCCTGGGAAATGGCTCTGCAGGGCAGGGAAAGGGTGAAAGCACACGCCTGGAGTAGGGGCAGCGAGTGAATGGAGTAGGTGTCTGTGGTGTGCTGGATCAATGCTCTTGGGGGAAGCAGCAAGTGGGGCTGGTCCGTGTGGTGGAGTGTGGCTTTGAACAGTGTGGTTTTTCTCTTTCTCAGGTCACGCCAGGGACATTGCCCAGCACCCCAGTTGCCTCCTTCATTGGAATCCCTGACACCCCTCCAGGCTCTGCTCCCCTGGATGCCCCCATGACCCCAGTCACTGATGATTCACCCCAGAAAAAGATGCTAGGACAAAAAGCAACTCCGCCTCCTTCCCCTCTGCTCTCAGAGCTGCTGAAGAAGGGCAGTCTCCTGCCCACAAGCCCCAGGCTGGTATGGAGCTCTCTGCTCATATATGCAAGCACACAAACAATTTGCTCCAGATTCTGGAGGGATCTGCAAAAAAAATTTAAAAATGTGCAGTTTTGTGAGAGTCCCAGCAGAAGTGATAATCTGAGAGGTGTAAATACCCCTGTGAGCTGCAGAGGTGAGCCCCTTTCCCAGCAGGACTGCAGGGCTTGTGCAGCACATAGGACTGGCTGTACCCTCAGTCATAAGGAGTTGGAGTTGCAGGGTTTGCTAGAGGAAATAGTTCTCCTCAGGGAAGGGAACTGGTTAGTCAGCATCATCCCCATCAGCCTCCATGGTGTTCCTGGTGATTCCTACACTGGGCTCACAGTTCTTTACACCTTGTCAGGAAGTCCTGTTTGAATATTTTTAATGTGGACAAGAGTAGGGAATAATTGAATGGCACTTATGACCTATACAGAAGTGCTTCAGTTCTCTCCTAATTGTAGACAGTTACTAAAATCACTGTGATGAGAACCCACTTGTGGTGTTAGTGACTTGGGAAGACTTGGGAGATGCTGACACTGTTCAGAGCCCAGTCTGACAACAGCAGCCATCAGCCTGCTTGTGACACAGATTCCCTGGGTTAGTGCTTGTGTGATGGAGTAGGTGTGTTGCTGTTGACTTTTTCTTGGTAGTAGTCAGATTTAGGGTTTTTTTCTATTTGTTAGCTTGGGTAAATGTTCCATGGATTTTGTGTCTGCAGGATGTAACATAAAATGAAGCAGGGAATGGTAATGGCTGTGTAAGGTGGAGTTTTCTTTGTAGGAACAGGACTGGTTTGCATCTGTTTCAAGGTCCATCATAGGTTCACTGTGTGACCTTGAGCAAGTTACTTTCCATCTTGGTACTTCTGCTTCTCTTAACCCAAAACAAGGGATATTTCTGTGCCATCTGAGGGTCTAGAGAGACTCATATGTGTAAATGATTGTGAGGTCCTTGAACAGAAGAATTGTGATAGAGCAAATGATGCACTTGGCCTCACCTCAAAGGAAGATAGCACTGCAGCTGTGTTACAGCTGAAGAACAGCAACAGTTTCAGACTGTCATGTTCTGCACTTGTATGAGAGGCCTCAGGCAGGGACTAACCTGAATAAAAACTGCAGAAGAAATGCTGGGACACCACATGCTGGTCCTGTTCATGGAGGTGCACATCTGGCAGAGAATCACTGGTGTGGTGGTATCTCCAGGAACTTGAGTCTCGTCCTCCTTTGACAGGTTGGTGAAAACGAAATGGCAGTGGCTTCTGGTCACATGAACAGCTCTGGAGTGCTGCTGGAGGTAGGAAGTGTCCTTCCAGTGCTGCACAGTGGGGAAATGCAGTCAGCACCTGGTGCTGTCCCTGCATCTCCAGCTGCTTCAGGTAACTCGGGCCTCTCCTTGTACAGGTCTCCCTTAAGATATACCTTCAGACTGTTCTGTGCATTTATTGGGGGAAGGATGTCTACCTGGCTGGTTTGGGGGCTTCTCTATCAGTTGTATTCCTATTTCTGTAGCCCTGTCCATCTCGTCTCTACTTTTTAAGAAGACCTAATCCTTCAAAGAGTGACTGAAACAATTCAGCTTGATTCAGTCCTGATTAATGCAGTCTGGTTTTCTGGGTTTGGCACTGGCTAATACCAGGCATATGAGTGTAAAAAGAAAGGGTTTGTTCACAGGGAGTTGGGGAAAAAATGGTCTAGATCTGATTCCCAACATGTTAAGTGCAGCTGCCTGTGGATCTGGAGAACTCATGTGCCTTCCCTGTGTTGTATCTTAGAGATCTGTTGAGAGTTAGACCACTGATCTCCAGAGGAAGTTCCACAGAGTGGGGGTGAGGGGAACAGGGCAAGACTCTGCATTGGGCTTTTTCAGAACAACTTGCCTAAGGAAGTTTTTTTTTCTCACCTCCTGCTGACCAGTGATTTAATCACATTGTCCGCAGCTGAGAATTTATATCATTCATTCATATAGAATTCCATAGAAATAATCTTGCTTTCCTTATCCACATCTGGGTTTTTAAGACCTGTTAATTTGGTCCAGATAGTTCAGTAAATTCAGACTGGAAGTTACAGCTTAGATGAATGGCAACCTTTGATATAAAAGGAATTCTCCAGGAAAAACCTGCAAGGAAATCCCCTCCACTCCCTCCCAGCTCCTGTGATGACTGTTTGTCTTGGCTTACCTTGTGTGGCTCTCTCAGCACTGTTTTTCGGATTTCCCATGATTGTTTTGGGATGAGCCTTTGGAAGGACATCTCTGTGCATGTGTGGCTTAGTCTGTCCAGCCCTTGCAGTGAGTGCAGTGTTCTGTAGCTGCATGATTCTGCCTCAGACTGCACACACAATGGGAGTCACGCATTTTTTGGTGCAGGTTCTCTGTACATCTTTTGGGACTCTTTATAGGTATCTCTCCATGTCTTTTCCCAGAAGAAGCCACCAGCTAGTGAAGAGCCCAGTAGTAGCTTTGTGGGCTTCAGTGGTGGCTGCTTCTTGCTGATGTGCTTTTCCCTTCTACTCTCTGTTAGGTGCTCCTACGCTTTCCCGGCTTTTAGAAGCTGGTCCTGCACAGTTCACCTCACCTCTTGCTTCCTTCTCCGCTGTTGCCAGCGAGCCTCCAGCTAAGCTCCTGCCACCCCCTGTAGAGCCTGTGCCCCAGGCCACTATTGTCATGATGCCCACGCTGTCAGCACCAGCCGTTGTGCCACCAGCTGCAGCTGCAGAAAGCGTAGCCACAGGTGCGTCCCTAACTACGCACTCAGAGGTCACGTCCTGCTGGAAAGCAGAACTTGCCCTGGGATCAGCGCCCTGCGAGCTCTCAGCTGGGCCTTATCGCCTCAGACTGGCCATCCTGGCCAAAATGGATGGTTATGGCTGGGTTCTGGAGTGAACTGATGGCTTTAAACAGGGTTTGCTGGGTGGGGGTGCTGGTGATTTGCTGGACAGCGGTACAAGGGTTGGAATCTCACTTTGTGTCTGCTGTGGGATGGCAAATCCATATTTGTCTTTTATTAACCTAAGTTGTGGTGGGGTGGATGGGCCTGGGATACTTGTGGTTGGTGCTTGTTCTGACCCATTGCAGTGTTTGGTTATGTGGGGACTTCTCCAGCTTGGTCTCTGACTGTCCCTCTCATCCTTGTGCAGTGAGCCAGCCAGAAGCCTGTGTTTCCATGGAGGCAGTGTCTGATTCCCATACTGTGACAGTGTCCATGGACAGCAGTGAAATATCAATGATCATTGATTCCATCAAGAAAGAGTGCCTGGGTTCTGGGGCTGGTAGCACTGCAGGATCTTCCAAAGATCACTGCATGGATGGGAAAGAAGATCTGGATTTGGCTGAAAAAATGGATATTGCAGTGTCCTATACGGGAGAAGAGCTGGACTTTGATACGGTTGGAAATATTATAGCCATCATTGAAGACAAGGTAAATGGGGAAAGCCGAGTGCTAGTGCCTTTTGCTCCACATTCAGTTGGGTTAATCTCAAATGATTGCTGTTCACCAATTTAGTTTAAACAAGCAAGAAATAACTATTCCAGAATGCACATTTTCATAATTTTCCAGATCAACAGGAAAGGACACCACTGCTGCCTGTCTGACACTGGTGGTCCTTTTCAGAGTACAGAAAGAAATGTATTTCTTCCTTGGAGGGTAGGGTTTGGGTCATGTCTCTGGCAGACAGATGAGCACTGCTCACAGGATCCTTTCCAGGAGTGCCATATTTCTGAAATTGAAACTTCAGGAGAAGCTCTCACAGGGAGTGATACAAATCTGGCTTCAAAAAGGCAACTTTGTAAACGAAGTAGACTGGGATTTCCACAATTGTTTCAGTACCAAATAACCTGCACTTTGCTTTATTCCTCTTTCTGACCTCGGTCTGCACTGCTGTATGTTTGTTTTGACAATAAAGGTAGACGACCACCCTGAAGTCCTGGATGCAGCAGTTGTTGAAGCTGCTCTGTCTTCTTTCTGTGAAGATACCGATGACCCTCAGACCCTTCCTGGCCCATGGGAACATTCAATTCGTCAGGAGCATGAGAAACAGGCCCAGATGCCACAAGTGTCTGTGACTGTGGAGCATGAAAGACTGGAGTGTGAGGAGCCAGAGGCAAAGGGAATTCGAGACCTAATGGGCATCAGTGAGCTGGGGTCAGAAATAAAGACTGAACTTGCAGAGCAGGACCAGAATCAGCTGGGCCCTGAAGAAACCATACCAGCAACTGCAAGAGTGACAGAAACACCGGAGCTTAGAAACCAAGAGATAGAAGAAGATCAAAGAGCGGCTGTAACATCAGGAGAGACTTCTGAAATCGAGTCATCCCAGGCAGAAGATACAGTGCTCAATCCAATGAAGTCAGAGGTATGTGGTCACAGAAGCTGCCTGGAACTGGTGTGGGGCAAGAGAGGAGCAGTTGTGGCAGGTAGGAGCCAAGTTTAGAGGAAGGATGAGTGCTGGGTTGAAGTGACCCTTCAATGAATGTGACTGACTGTTTTCGTGGGAGTCAGGCTGCTGATGTGCAGAGCAGCTCTGTTTTAGGCAGTACCTTTGTGTATCTCCCCCCTCCCATGTGCAGAATTGCTGCTGGGAAGGTGCTCAGTGAACCTCATTGTCTGGAGTTAGGATAGGGTGAGTGAGATGTGCCCACACTTTCACTGAAGTAAGCTGACACAAACATCTAGATTTGTGCATTTCTCTTCCCTCCAGACCCCACCTGATGATGATTCATCCCCTCCACAAGTCCCAAATGTGAGTGAAGACTCCTCACAGGCTGATGTTCAGCACAAATTTGAGCTGTCAGGTAACTTAATTCAGCTAGGAAATCTTTTACATGAAACATTATTAGCTGGATAGTTGTTAGTTATCTGGTTCAGTTTTTTTGGGGAGGAGGGAGAAAAGATACCTGTAGGAACAGTGGTAATTACTACAGGACAGTAGGCGTTGGTGCAGGAGCTTTTGTAGGAAAGGCTGCTTGGGAGAATCAATCTTTCTGCATTTCTTTCTTTCATAGAGTCAATGAAGGAGGAGGCCCAAGCCCTGTTTAGGAGTCAGATGAAGGTAATTCCCTGTTGGTTTTAGTCATCTTGAGCTTATTAGCAACATCTTGCTGCTGCTGTCTGCTGAAAGGCAAAGCTTGTGTTCAGCTTTCTGCACTGGGAAGTGAGCAGTCTGCAGCTGAAGGGGAGATTGCTTCAGAATGTAAAGGTGTTTGTGTATGTGCTTCTGGGTCTGTGGGGACAAGCAGGGCAGGCTGGAGAGACTGGGATTTTGTGGAAGTACCTGTACAGTTGTCAGCAGAAAATCACTTTGCTCACAGAACCGTAGTTTGCTTTGGAGGCGCTGAGTGGCTGCTGTAGCTGGCTGTGCCAGCTGATGGACTCTGTGTTTCAGGATGGGCAGGGTGAGGAGGATGATGAGGACGGTGCCAGTGAGGCTGCCAGTTTGGAGGAACCCAAAGAAGAAGACCAGGGTGAGGGGTATCTCTCAGAGATGGATAACGAGCCCCCCGTGAGCGAGAGCGACGACGGCTTCAGCGTCCACAACGCGCCCTTGCAGTCGCACGCGCTCGCCGACTCCATCCCCAGCAGCCCGGCCTCCTCGCAGTTGTGAGTGTCAGGGCACGCTGGGACTGGAGGATTCCCATTTCTGCTCTGCTGAGTGGGCCCTAAGGGAGAATTTGTTGATGGTTTGTTTGGTTCTTGCTTACAAGGGCAAGTGTGCAGACAGCACTCCAGTACCAGCTCCCACTTTTTCCTTTTGTCTTTGGTGTGGATTGGCACGGGCATGTCAAGGACAAAACAAACCATGAGTTTTCTGCTCTGTGGCAGTGATCAGACTCCTGAAGGAATTCTGTTCTTCTCTTCCCAGCTCAGTGTGCAGTGAAGACCAGGAAGCGATACAGGCTCAGAAGATCTGGAAGAAAGCCATCATGCTGGTTTGGAGAGCAGCAGCTAATCACAGGTGAGTTTGATGTCTTGGCAGAAAGAAGTGACTAATCCTAGACAAGTCTCCACTCTCCCATCTCAGAGGCTTATCTCTCTTGGGAGAGGATGATTCATAAGACAAATGAACAGGAGAGCATGAAACAAATATTTACCAGCAAGGACAAACACTGAGTGGACTCTTTTTCTGTGCAGGTATGCCAATGTCTTCTTGCAGCCTGTAACAGATGACATAGCACCAGGCTACCACAGCATCGTGCAGAGGTGAGTCTCAGCACTCTTCTGTCATTAGAAATCTGTATGTTTGCCTGTTAGTAGGCATTTCTGGCAAGAACAATGTAGTTTCTGCCTGCTGTGCAGACTTGGAAAAGTGTTTTTTTTCTGATGTGATTCAGTTGGAAGCAGGTTTCCCCAGGAACCATCATCATCAGTGACAGGCACGTGTCTGTACACAGTCCTGACTGAGTGAAGTACTGACTTGCACAGGACATTTTATCAGGAAGGCGAAACTGATCTGTTTCTCCCAGTTTCTATCCAAGAGTAGAATTTAACCTTTGGAATTCCTAGAAGCTGTTCTTTAATCAGTATTTTTTACTGTCCCAGATGGTGGGCTTTTCTGGAAGAATTACCAGAATCCCCTACTAGCTGCTGAAATCTCTTGTAAATAGTTCAAGCTCAGTGGCTGCAGCTCTAGCTCCTTAGTTTCTCTTGTCAGTGGTGCCTGGAGAAGGCAGATGCCTTGTGGGAGTCCAGGGCATCCCTCTGGCTGCCCTGGAAGGCCTGGGACCCTGGCAGGGGGTCAGGAACCCCCCTGGACAGAGCCCCCAGAGACACTGTCTGTGACCTCTGTCCATGGAAAAGAGTTTTCAATCTTACAGATAATTACCAGCTCTGAGTGTTTGATATAAGTAATAATTAAGTGTGGCATGAGTGCAAAAGTAAAATGTTAGGATTCTAGATAAGGGGTCCAAAGGGGACAAGATGGAGGAAATAGGGTGTGTCTTGTCCTTTTTCTTCATGCCATCCATGTTTCACTGTAGTGTTGGCATTTTTCTATTGGTTTAGGCTGGGGACACACTGTTCAACGTAGGTGATAGATATTGGCACATTATTGTAAATATAGCACAGGTAGTTTCTGGTATATAATGTTTGTAACATCCCACTGAGGGGCAGAGCCCCACATGCTGCCCTGCAGGACAGAGGCAGCAGAACGTGTTCTAGATAAGCAAGAATAAACAACCTTGAAAACCAGCACAGACGATTTATGACTTCTTCTTTGGCAGTGGGGCTGACAGAGAGTTTCTGCAATCTCTGAATCATCTAAATACCATAGATTCTGACAGTGCCTCTCCTGAGAGATCTCTGAGGCTGTTGTTACTGTTCAGGTAACTGCTGGACACGTTGAGTCTTCTGACCCAGGCCTTGGTACTGGTGAACACAGCCCGTGGGGGAGAACATGTTCAGCTAAATAAGACAGACACTGTAGCTAAACACATTACAGAGCCAGGACTGTTTCCAAAGGCGATGGGAAAGAGTTAAGCATTTCTGTTGCAATTTTGCCTGCATTTCTTTCACAGGCCAATGGATTTATCTACCATCAAAAAGAACATTGAGAACGGGCTGATCCGAACCACAGCCGAGTTCCAGCGGGATATTATGCTGATGTTTCAGAATGCAGTGATGTACAACAGCTCTGACCATGATGTGTACCACATGGCTGTGGAGATGCAGAGAGATGTCCTGGAGCAGATCCAGGTAAAGTACTGAGCTGAGGCCAGTGCAGGACAGAGCATCTGCCTTGGTCCATAGTATCTGGCTGCAAGACCACAGTTTCATTCCCAGTGTGTTTGAATGCAGTGGGTCCTGTCGTTCCCTGCTTCTCTCTCATGGTAGCTCAGGTGTTTGTCTTGAATAGATTGTGGGTGAGTTAAAAGTAATGCAGCAATTTTTTATATGTTCATCCCAGACCAATTTCAAATGTAATTTCCTTCAGGGAAATGCTTAGGCCTGCAAGAATCAGGGTGTGGTTCAGGAACAGAAACAAGTAACAAGAACGGTGAATGACATGGGACGCGGTGTCTTCTTTGGGTGGCTGTGCTGGTTTGCGTTGATACAAAGTGTACATGAAACTGCCCTGTGAATTTATGCTATTTAAAATACCCTTTGAAGCAGAATACCCAGCTGGCAGGGCTGAGTTTGAATTGGGGTTTTCTAGTTCCTCAGGACTTGTGGCTTCTGAGGTAAATTGGGGAACTTATTTTGAGCAGCACACAAGGAACTGAAACTGCCTCTGACCCAATCATTCCCAGCCTGTGGTCTGTGATAGATAACTGACAGGCACTTACTGAGCTCGTTTTGCTTGATAATCTTAACAGAGTGTGGTTTCCTTGCAGCAATTTCTGGCCACACAACTGATGATGCAAACATCAGAGTCAGGGATCAGTGCAAAGAGCCTGCGGGGGCGAGACTCCACTCGCAAGCAGGATGCTTCGGAGAAGGTGAGAATGCTGCACCCTTTGCAAGGGCACTTGGGATCTTCTGAAGAATCCCAAGATACTGCATGAAGTTCCCACACCAAGGAGGCAAAAGTTCCCACACCAGCATCTTCATGTGAACAACTTTTCTTTAAATGTGTGTATTGATTGTATTTCAGTTCTGGAACTGTACAGCATTCCAGAGGCAGGTCTCACAAGTGTTTTTCTGTAATCCAAATACTTCTATTACCTGGTTTTAAAAACAGGTGATAAAAACTGTAGGGAAATGAACAGTATTGGAAGAGGTGTGAATACCCTGGGGCACATGGTGTGACTCTTGGGGATGGGCCTGCAGGGCAGGGAGTTGGACTCAGTGATCCTTGTGGTTCCCCTCCAACTCCACAGATTCTGTGATTCTGTGACATGGCAGAAAGGTGAAGGGAATTGCCATATCCTTCACTTTCTAGTCAGGTTTTTAGAGCTCGAGAATCAGTCACCTCTGGTTTGCTGTGTAAAATACACCAGAGAACCTTTGAATTCCACACTGATCTAAGCAATAAGGATTTGTGGGTTTTTCTTCCATAAAGACACATGCAAACTTGATGAAGTGATCTTAGATACTCTCTGGTGCACACAACACTGTGACAGCAGGGGCTGCCTGCTTAGTTCTAGTGACACCTGCACCGAGCAGGAATTGTTTGGTAGACCAGGAAAACTTGCTGTGGCTGTGGAGGGAATATCCCTTTCCTGGCATTCTGGCTCTCGCAATATCCCTCTTTTTGTCTGTTTTTGTGTTCCTGCTGCACAAGACTGATGCCCTGCAGGAAGGGGAGTGGGGCACATGTTCCTCTATGCTCGTGTGTGGGCTCAGTGCTTCTGTGTGGTGTGTGCATTTCCGTAGCTGATGCCTGATAAGTCCTTCTGTTTGGCCTTTTAACAGGACAGTGTCCCAATGGGCTCTCCTGCCTTCCTTCTCTCTCTCTTTGTAAGTATTGAAAGGCTCCAGCAGGTTCTGCAGTACTGCTGCCAGGTGCTCTGCTCCTTGTCTGGGTGATCACTGCACTGTCACAGCATCCTTAGCACTGCAGCAGGGTGTGTTTGACTTGGGGGCTGCACCACTGTGATCTGAGAAGAGACATCTCAGTCCCTTACTCTCAAAATGGGTGAGCGGGTGGGGCTTCAGTTCTTTCTTCTGGTTCCAAGTGTTTTTTGTCATCTGCTTTTGCTTTTTTCCATGACTTCTCTCCTGCTTTCTTTCCATGTAAGTGGGAAGACAAACCAAGTGGTGCAATCCTGTAGTTCCTACATCTCTCATGTTTATACAGCTGCCCCTTCTACACGTCCGAGGCAGTACAAAAGGTCTTGGGAGAGTGAGGAGTCAGCTGTGTGTCCTTTATCCGTTCCTGGTTCAGAAAGCAAATAAGACTCTGGAGAAATATCTTGCTCTGTGCCCGTGGTGATCTGCAAGTGTTTGGAAAAATATTCCCTCTGGGAAACCCCAAGTCTCTGAGTTACTGTGAGGAGAGAGTGGAGGAAGATGGAGAGCTGTCCTTATTTCTCACATGTATCTAAAGACAGAGGAGTACTCCAGGAAAGGCAGCAGATCAGCCAGAGAGAGGATCAGAGGAAGCTCTCAGCTCACCTGCTCGTGGAAAGGAGCTGTGTGGAGGATCTAGGGAGCTAGTGCCAGGGTCACTCAGCTGGAGGAGCACTTCCCATAGGGATCAGCAGATGGTAAGGTAGGTTAGTCAGCAGTTTTCCTTTTCCCACCTTAAGCTAGAATCTGCTGCTTAAGAGAAAGCCTGCACTGTCCAGGCTCCAAAAGCATCTGCCTAGCCCAGAGGTGTTGCCTCTGTCTGCCCTGGCTCCAGGAGTGCAGACATGCTGCCAAGCCCAGCACCCTGCTGTGTCCAGATCCAACTTAAGTTAGGTCTGCAAGCAGGCCTTGGCAGGGACAGCTTCCCTTTCTCCTGATGGGAAGGCGTGAAAAGTTGTTGCCAGATAGAGAATTCCCTCTGTCCCTCCCTCCCGCGGTGCAGGTTCCTGTGGAGTTGTGTAACTGTGTTTGTTTGCCTTGTGAGCAGGACGGAGGCACCAGAGGGCGGCGCTGCGCCATCGAGGCAGACATGAAGATGAAGAAATGATGCTGCAGACACAAAATCCCAGCAGAATCCCAGGCATCCGGAGCTGGAGTGCAAGCAGGCAACTCTTAACAGCTGTTGGAAGAGGAAGAAAAGCTGCAGGTCCATTTCTGACCTGGTTCACCACCTCGCTTGCCCTTCTGGAAAGCAGTGTCGTGTCAAAATGTGTAACCCAAAGAAACTTCCCTAGAGGGGAAGACCAGCCCCCCTGCCTGTTTTAGGGCAGTCATCTTGGGCTTCACACATCAGTGTTCTGGTGTTAGCTAGCAACTGGTGGCTCGTACGTACTGTAATGTGAAGTGTACAGATTTTTACTAGTGATGTGTAAATGTGATGTATATTAAAATCTGGGAACAAACCCGTGTGCAGTGTACTGAGCATTGCAGCTCAGCAGGGAGGAACCCTGTGGTACAAGCCTGGATCCCCACCTGGAATATCTGCAAATATAATTCTTTTCCAGTTATCCCTATAGCACACATGCATGGCAGAGCTCTGATGTTAGAGACAATTCATAAACCATGCTGCACAGTGCTTGGATGGAGAGGAAGATTCCCTGCTTGAGTGTGTGAGGATACAGCACCACTGTGGTGACACTGGAGATCAAACCTTGAGAAGTTAAATACTGCAGTCCTCTTGGAGCTTTCCTTAGGAGAAAATGCCTTGAAAAGGACTTGACAGATCTGGGGAGGCTGCACTAGTCAGAGTTAAAATCTGTAATCCCAGCACCTGTAGGCAGGATTGCCAGTACCTGGTTTCACATCTGAGCTTGTGCACTGTTTCTACTGGGAATTACAGTCCTTTTCCTCAGCAACATGAAGATTTGAGTTCTCTCTGAGAAATTCCAAGTCACTTTTTCTTCTCATATGACCTGAGATGAAACTTGCATGTTTTCTGCCCACACAACCTCTCGTGGGGGAAAAGAAAACAACAGAATGACACCATCCTTGATTGCTGCAGCAGCTGGGAGTGCTGTGCACTCCGTGCAGCATATCCAGGGTGCAGCTTTCTGGTAGACAGGTTTCAGGAAACTGAGTCACTGGGATTAAGACCAGAGGCATTGTTCCCTTATCCAGTAAGAGCTCTCAATTTTCACAAGTTCAGTGTTGAAGTTGGCCCTGCCTGCTGTGTCAAGTCCTGTGTATTGCTGAGGTGAATTTTCACCAAGAGTCACCTTACTGATGAGGAAATGCTGAAACTCCCTTGGATCGGTGATTGGTTAATTGTATTTCACTGCTAAACCCAGAAGCAAATTTCTGGTTTGAATTTTTATTGTTCTCAGCACAAAAAATTACAGGGGTCTTTGTCTTTCATGCATTTTATGGAATGATTTCAGTTAGGGACAAACATTTTAGCATTGCCTGTTGTGACAGGATAAGGTAATGGTTCTAAACTAAAAGAGGGCCTATTTAGACTGGATGAAGATTTGTTTTTTACAATGAGAGTGGTGAGGCCCTGGCACAGATTACCCAGAGAAGCTGTGGAGAAGCCTTCATCCCTGGAAGTGTTGAAGGCCAAGTTGGATAAGGCTCTGAGCAACTCGGAATAGTGGAAGGTGTCCCTGCCCATGGCAAGGAGGCTGGACCCAGACAGCCTTTGAAGGTCCCTCCCAGCCCAACCTGTTCCATGATTATAAGCTGGAAAAAACCTCTGTGCATTCTTTTACTTCATTCAGCTGTTCAGAGCAAGGCGAACTTCAAATATTTACTTTATACCCAGTCAGAATCTCCTGTGGTGCAACTTGTCACCCCTGTCTCCTTTCATTGTTGGGCTCTGAGAAGAGTCTGGCTCCATCTCTGTAACACCTCTGCCCTGCCACTGTCTCTGCTGGAAAACTGAGGGTGCAGCACAGGAGAAGACCTTTATCAGACTCTGGTAACTTCCTTTCACCATAGCAAGCATTGCTGTTCCTTCCTACCCTTGGTTTCTTCTCCTAACCAGGTATTTTTCTCTCAGACTCTTCTCCTGTCCCATGACATTTTAATAGTCTTTAATGATGTTTAAGAGCTTTAAAATTCCAAGCTAGGATTTTCTCTACAGAGCCTCATTCCTTCTTTCCCAATTTATCATCTCATGCTCTGACTACTTATTCTCTTCTTCCTAATACTTTGTTCTAATCTGTCTAGTACAGAGCTGATGTTTTACTGTGCTGCATCTCCCAGCACCCACCCTTTTACAGACAGATAAAACTGTCACCCCTTTCTGGTTTTCTTCTTAAATGACAAGTTACACAGCATAGGCTCAGTCACGTTATATTTAAGCTTCTTTAGGGCTCACAAATGAATCCCAGTGGGTTCTAAGGTTTATTCACTCACCCAAATTGTTCTAAAATCTCCCCTGTTGACATTTTAATTAGATATTGTCTCTCAGACCCATCCCAAGAGAAGGTCTCATGTGAGTTCCTCTGTGGCAACTGCTGATAATGATGATTAATTTGGTTTTTCCAACTGGCCCTATTTTCCACTGAGATATTTGGCACTGATCGTGTGTCATCCCCACTGATCATCTGGCAGCTCTCTGCTTCTGATGTTTTTGATGAGGTTTTTTGTTTTTATTTGCTTTTATGTCTTTAGCAAATTGTTCTGTTTTTCCTTTTTTTTTTTTTGCCTACTTTATGTGGATTCTACATTTCATTTATTACAGTTCAGCCTTTTATCATTTTTCTTGTTTTGACATGTAAGTTCTTTTTAAAGGCTGTCTTTTGGATTTCTAACAGCCTTTTCCCAGAACAGCAAGGGTTGTGCAGTGTCTGATCTCTGCAAAGTGAACTAAAACTTTCCAGTTTGAGAGAGGTTCCTTGCTAGTGACTTATGTAGCCAACATAATTAAGATCTGTCAGGCAAATCTTAATTAAAAGTTCAAGTCTGTGTCATTTTGTCCGGAATTGGTGTAGAGCTGAGCTGTCTGTGATTATTTCACTCATCATGTCTTGCATTAACACTGCTGTGCTGCTCTCTGGCATCTTGAGTCTTCCAAGATTTGGTAACACTGAACATAAGGCTGAAGATCTCTTTAATCTTATGCCCAAGTTCCCAGGACTTCCTGATTTTCAACATTTATTGCTCTGGAGCACAGAAGGATGATCACAAGTGATCAGATTACCCCAGGCTGAGGCTTTTCTGTGCCTCTGCGTGTGGCAGCTCTGCTGAGGCTGCAGGAGACAGCTCCAGGCACAGGGTTTCTCCTCAGATGGAATCTCAGTTTGCCCAACTCCCTCACCTGGAAGCTGAGAGTAGGTAATGTTATCTCCTACCTCATCAAATTTCATCTGCTGCCACTGAAGTGAACTTTGAAAGAGGTTTCAGAAGGACAGGCTTCCAGATCCCAACTATTGCTTGCAAGTTCACAAAATAAGCAAAGCAGTTTTATCATCCCAGACCCAGTGGATTCTGTATTTCTCCCAGTTATGCACCATAAGCTGAATTTGGAGCTGTGCTAGGAGTCCTGAGAATGGAAAAGCCAATCAGTGAGAAATATACTTTTCAAAACTCTGAAAAAATTAGGTTGTACATAATTAACCAAAGACTCTAAAGACAGTGTTAATTAATGCGTAGAATTCTCCATAGGTGCAGCATCCAGGCAGCTCCATTCAGTGGCAAGGTGCAGATTTTGTGACATCCTTTACTGTTGTATTGTGACTCTGCAATCAATTCCCCAGGCTTAGAGGACTGAGAGTGCACTCATGCAGTAGAAGACATTTAGACATGGACTAATGAACAGAGATTAAATTAAATTCTTAAGAGAATGCAAGCTTTTATTTTCTGCAGTGGATAGAACTGTGCCTGTCGGTGTGTGACTGTGTGGTTATCATTCTTCTGGCTCAGGTACATGAGATATCACCATCCAGATAAATTACACCTGCCACTTTCAAAACCGTGTCTGTAAAGTCCTTAAAGTTATCTCCAGCATAAAAGTTCTCAGGGGGCAGCAAGTGGAATTTCAGTGAGTTGTCCTTGGAGTCACCAGTTGTTCCCAACACTCAGCAGCTGAGGAGCCCCAGCAGGACTCGGTCTGAGCTTGGTGGATGCCTTCAGCACCTGAAATATGGAACATCAGCAAAGCCACGTGCTTCCAGACAGCTCAGCATGCCCTGAGCAGAGTGATCCACTGACCAGGGCAGGGAGGGAGCACAGCAAAAGCACCAGAAAACCTGAAATTCAGTTGCTCTGAAGCAGCAGTTTGTGCTGTAGAGCTGCAGCCCGGCCATGTGCTGTGTGATGAGCTCAGGGGCAGGCTGCTCACCTCAGAGTACTTCCCATGCTGTGGCCCTCCAAGCATGTCAAGAAATGAGCTGTGCTTGTCAGTTCTGGATCAGGGTACAAAGAAATTGCTGTATTTTCATTGTTTGCAGATGGGCCATGCCTGGAAGTCGGAGTTGGAATCTCCCATCGAGTCAGAGAACAGTGATTTGCAATCTCTTCCTGACTGGGATTCAAGCTTGGATCTGGATGTGACGAGCTGGAGAAATACTGAAGAGGAGGCCATGAGGAAGCTAGAGGGGAGCAGCCCAGAGGCAGACCATGAGATGGAGCTGAGTGAGCCTCTCTGGAAGAATGATAGTGAAGATGACCACAAGGCAGAGAAGCCATGTGAAAGTGACAGTCTTTTCCAGTGTCTCTTGGAGGTAGGGCTGTTTGGATTACAGGAAGGTGGGCAGCATAGTTCAGGCTCTCCTGAAACCTTGGGGTTTTCAGGCCTGCACCATCCATACCAACAGAAACAATCTGAGAGCACAGCAGGAGCTCTGGGTTCACTTTCTCCCCAGCCCAAGTCCAGCCTTTCCTCCCATTTGGAGCTCCCACTGCACCCAGGCAGCTGTTTTGCCAGAACACAGCTCACCCTTAAGCACAGAAATGTCAGAGAACTGACACTGTAATAATAACACAGGGCTTCATCAGATTTTGCAAGGATTCCTAAAAATGGAAAGACATTCGTGAGCGATTGCAAAAATAGCATCTCTGCTGTTTATTTCTTCTCCCTTTTGCCATCACAATTTGAAGTAATAAATCACTGTCTTGCAGGTAACCCAGATGTTGGAATCTTTCTGCATTGGCAGCACAGAGTCATCGCAGACTCCGTGGGATTATTGTGGCTCAGGGAAGCAGAGTGGTGGGGAAGAAGAGAAGTGCCAGGAAAAGACCACAGGAACAGCAGTCTCAGGAGCAGAGGGAGCTCAACTGCACATCCTGGCAAAAGATGAGGAAGAACACTTCCTGGGAAGAGAGGTAAGAGAGTGGTGGTCCTAAAAGAGCCTCTGTCTCTGCATAAGAGATGAGACAGTGAAGGAAATCAGCTCTAGAAGAGATGGGGAGCCCCAGGTTCTGAGAGAGGAGACAAAGCACACAGGAGGAGAGCACAGAAAAAATGTATGAGGGAAGGGTGTTTTTTATGTATGGCTGTGTATCTTTATAAACAGGAAACTTGTTACAGATGAAACCCTCAGATGTGAGTTGGAGGAATTGCTCCTTGGCAGTGTAAAGGTGACTCATGAGAGCTTGGCAGGCTGCTCTCAGGTTTAAGGCAAGGTTGGAATACTTGCCTGGTTCTAATTGCTGTGTTTTGCAGCACAGCTTGGCTGGTTTCAGGCCCACGTGGCTGTGCCAGCAATAACCATCTGCCCCTGGGGACTGTCATGTCTTAGAAGCAGGCACTGTCTAGCCTGGGTTTGCATCAGTCTTGTGTTTGGGGGCTGTGGGCTCCCACCAGCCTGCTGGGTGTTCCTGGGAAAGCAACACAGCAGTGGAGGAACAGGGCCATTTTTCCACGCTTGTTCTCTTGCAGATTCAGGACACTGGAGACAAATAACCTCCAGGATTTCACCTGTTCAGCCAGGACAATGTGTTCCCAAATGTTACTCTGCTCTCAGCTGCTGTTACCCCCAGCAACTCCCTCCCTGTTCTCCCAGTGGTCACAGCCAAACACACAGTGTCCAGTTCCTTTCTGAGAAGTCTGCTCGTGCTTCAGATCTCTTGAGGATTCTGAAGTGTTCCTGCATGAAATCCCACTGAGCTTTTTACTGGCAAACCACTACAACAGCAGCACCACTCTCCTTCCTGGCTGAGTTTATTCCCTGTCATTTTAACGTGGGAGTTTGTGAAGAAACAGCCTTGTTGAACTCTAGGGGTTCCTGTTATCTGTATCTGGAGCTTTAACAAGCCTGAGGCAGTCTTACCTCAGCTCCTGATTGCCCTCTACATCCATGACTCTTCCCAGAGAGCAGACACAACACTGGGCACCACTCAGCTCCCCAGGGTTTGTGTCAGCCAGGGGTGGATGTCATCCAAGAGATCAGACACAGCTCCTTCTGGGAAGGTCTGAGTGAGGTCAAGCAGCATCCTCTGAGTAACAGAGCAGGCAAGCTCCCAGCTGAGCCTGGATGCAGGAATGGGATATGCAGCAGGCTGGCTTCTAGATAAAGGATTCATGTAATGTGCTGCCATTTTAGATTTACCCTCTGTGCTCTTCAGGGCAAGACTCAAGAGACACCTGGAGAACTCCCTTTAGATGAGCTGCATCCACCTGAGATGAGTGCTCAGGCCCTGGACCAAGATGACAGTGACAGCATCTCTGCAGCCTCAGTGCTGGACTCCACAGGCTCTCCCAACATGCACCTGTAAGTAGCTGGTTCTACACTCCTGCAAATGCAGCAGAACAGAGTCATTCCCGTGTCACACGTGAGAGAGAACAAGTGCATGGCACAGGTCACATCCAGGAAGGTGAGATAGCCAAGCAGAGCATGAGGGAAGGAGGTAACTTGTGCTGTCTCTGGATTTTCTGGCATTATAGGGCATTGATCCTAAGATGAAGTGAGAAGAGTAGAGATTAAATAAGAGATTATATGGCAAACACATGTTTTATGTTTTCTCAAGTCAAATAGGCCTGGTGTGAGCTGCACATCAGGCTCTGTCAGGCAATGCACAGCCCAGCATTACCAACCCCTTTGAGCAGGTGCAGGTATGTCAGTCACATGCAGGCTCTGCCACGTGTGATAACCTGCACTGCCTTTCAAAGGAAAAATGTGGGATTTTGGGAAGAGAAACTTCATAAAAACCACCTCAGTAAAGTTCTGAACTGCAGAGCAGCTTGAGGTTTTCTATCCAATTTGGTCCTGCTTCCTATCTCAGCTTTGCTTTTACCTCTTGTCCTGCATCTTTCTGCACTCTGGATGTTCAGTTGTCTACTTTGTCCTACTTTGTCTCGAGTGTGATGATCTGGCAGTATCTTCACTCCACAGGCTGCAGCCAAGCTGGAATAACCCCCTCCAGCACCTGATCCTCAAAAAAAAGCTCCTGTCCATGTGGAGGATGATAGCCAGCCACAGGTATGTGGGAGCAGAGGGCTGCATCAGCATATCCTGAACACACTGCCCTGAGTCCCAGCTCCTGTGCCACCAGTCCCAGCTCCTGTGCCACCAGTCCCAGCTCCTGTGCCACCAGTCCCAGCTCCTGTG
>QUSF01000017.1:2644489-2683791 GCA_003676055.1 Chloebia gouldiae
CTGGAACTAGAACTGGGACTAGGTCCAGAACTGGGACTGGGACTGGAACTGGGTCCAGAACTGGAACTGGGACTGGGTCTGGAACTGGGACTGGGTTCAGAAGTGGGACTGGGAGTGGGTCCAGAACTGGGACTGGGACCGTGACTGGAACTGCGTCCAGAACTGGAACTGGGACTGGAACTGGGTCCAGAACTGGGAGTGGAACTGGGACTGCGACCGTGACTGGGACTGGAACTGAGTCCAGAACTGAGACTGGGACCGGGACTGGGTCCAGAACCGGGACCGGAGCCGGGGCCGGAGCCGGGGCCGGGAAAGGCGGGACGGAGCGCGTGGCCGGGTGGTACAGACGCCGCTCGCCATTGGCCGTCCCGGCTGTCTGTCACTGTCAGGGCGGTTGCCGATTGGCTGCCGGCGTGCCCCGGCAGCGGAAGCGGCCTGCGGCGACCATGGCGCGGGACAAGCCGGAGGCGGCGGCCGAGGCGGAGGCGACGCCGGAGCTCTCGTACCGGGAGCAGCTCGACTTCCTGAACCCCATCGCGCAGCCGCTCGCGTCCCGCAAGCTCACCCGAAAGCTGCTCAAGTGCATCAGGAAAGGTCCGGCGGCGGGGGTGGGGAGGGGCCGCTGGTGGCGGGGGCGCGGTGCGGTCCCTCACGCCGCGGTTCTCTTGCAGCCACCAAGCACAAGCAGCTGCGCCGCGGTGTGAAGGAGGTGCAGAAATTCATCAACAAGGGCGAGAGGGGGTAAGTGCTGCCCCGGCCCCGGCCCCGCGCGGCCCCGAGCCCGGCGCTGACGCGGCTGTCGCTGCAGGATCACGGTGCTGGCCGGGGACACGCTGCCCATCGATGTCTACTGCCACATCCCCATCATGTGCGAGGACAGGAGCCTCCCGTACGCATACGTCCCTTCCAAAACCGTGAGTGCTGGGGCGGGGGAGGAACCGGCCCTGGTGACAGCAAACCCGGTGGGGAGCCCGGGCTGTGACCGGAGCCTTCCCGGGAGCTGCAGATCCGGTGCCCGAGTAAAGAACTCGGTGCTTGTCCCTGACCAAGGCACAGAAGGGACGGGGGGGGGGTGTAGGAGTGTTTCACTGTGGAATCACAGAGCTATGTGTTCCTGCAGCAGCTCCGGGACAGAGCCAGCACATCTTTTCCAGCCTTCTCTAGGGTGGGGCCAGCTCTTTTGCAGATTTGAGTGGGCAATCGGAGTCTGGAGCTTCAGCTCCGGTGCAGGCAGCTCTGCAGACCGGCTCTGAGGAAGAATAATGGCACATGAGCCAGGTGCCAGTCCCTTCTGCCAGCCCAGCTTGCAGCTTGTAGGAGACAAGCTGGGAAAAAGGTTCATGAGGTTCTCACCTCAGGAAGGGACCTGGCCCCCCATGGCCTCCCTGTGTTCCCTCAGGACCTGGGAGCTGCAGCCGGCTCCAAGCGCCCGACCTGTGTCATCATGATCAAGCCCCACGAGGAGTACCAGGAGGCCTACGACGAGTGCCTGGAGGAGGTGTCGGCCCTTCCCCTGCCGCTGTGAAGAGCCGGGGCCGGGCTGTGTCCTGCAGCCCAGCCGGGTCCCTGTCCCTCTGCCCGGGGGCTGCACGGCTGTTTCTGGGGACTGCCGAGAGGACTGGCGGGGGGGGGGGAATGCTGAGCACTATGGGGTGAATAAAGGTGTCTGCGGGTTTGTACAAAGCGGTCCTGGTGCTTGGGGGGAGGGCTGGGGGGGCCACGGCTGGGTTAAAGCACAGAGGGGGCAGGGGTGAGGCTGCCCCAGAGCCCACCTGGCCTGCCGGACTCACGGCCATGCCCAGCCCATTGTACCACCCAGCCCGCCAGGCAGGCCCAGCCCGGCCCCACAGCATCCCCCTCACCCCCACCTTCATGGCCGGGAACACCCGATTCCGAGGGAAGCAGAGCAGAGGCCAGGAGAGAGAAATGCGGGTTTATTGCAGGAACGGGGTGCGGAGCCGGGCCCGGCCTTCACGGTTCTGTTACAGACACAGAGCAGAGCTTTTTCCTTCCAGCACCTCTGGGCTCCCCAGCTCCCCCTCACCTCCCCTGGAAGAGGGGACCCCAGCCTCTTCCCCAGCTCAGGCACATGCCCCAGTCCTCTCTCCTATCCCTGTTCCTCTCCGTGTGGCAGAGCACCAGTTCCTGTCCCTCTATGCACAAGGCATTCCCCCAGCTCAGCCCGAAGAAAGCTGCACCAACCACCTCCATTGCAGAGCAGCTCCTGGGCTCAGGAGAAGCGCCTCTGCTGGGGCAGCTGCCCCCTCCCAGCAGCACCAGAACTCCTCGGAGTTTCCTCCTCTGCCTGCCCAGAGGCACCACCAGCCCCAGGGCCCTGCTGACAATGCAGCCACTGCAAACAGCAGCTGCAACCCTCGCAGCAAGGCAGTGGGGAGTGGGACAGGGCTTAAGCTGCTCCTCGCAAGACATTAAATTACTGGGTTTTAGGAACAGGGGCAGCAGAGCAGGAGGGACAGGGAATATCTCACAGGGTGTTTGGTTTCTGCCCCCATGGCAGAAGGAATCACAGGGCAAACACTCCTGGAGTCAGAGCACGGGGCACATGCAAGACCCCCACCCTGGCACAGATGACCCCTCGCCCTCCAGAGACCCCCACCAGAAGGGCCTGAAGTGCTGCAAGAAGGAGAAGCTCCCCTGTGCCAATCAGTCCTTCAGCCCAGGGCAGCGCCGAGCGGGGCCAGTCCTCGTGCACACCATGAGATCGTCCCACCGCAGCAGCAAGAGACCTTCCCCCTTCTCAGTCCCACTGGCATCCCGCCCCTCAGATCTTGGAGGACTCCACCCGCTCGATCCAGGGCGAATCGATCCTGACATCCCTGGGCTCCGCCCGCAGCTGCCGCAGCTCCCGCTCCAGCGCCTGGCTCCGGTGGTACATCTCCATGTAGCTGGCCTGGAGCTCCCGCTGGTACCGCAGCACCTTCTCCTTCTCCTCCTGCCACGTTTTCCTCTCCAGCTCAAAGTTCACAGCCTGCAGCTGGCCCTGACGCCGCTCCCGCAGCAGCTCTGCCCACAGCCACTCCACCTGCCGCTCCAGGGGCTCTGCCGAGTCGCTCTGGAGGCCCCGGCACTTGGAGTCGTCAGTTTCACAGCCAGGAAAGTCCTGGCACGACGGCATGGGGTCATCGCCCAGAGGCAGCGAGGTGCTGGGCTCTGGGGGGCTCTGGAAGGATTCTGCCAGCTGTGCCAGCTGGGTGTCCCTGGCCTGGACCTCTGCCTTGGCCTCCCGCAGCTGCGTCTTCAGGCTGAAGATCTCCCCCAGCTTCTGAGCCATCTCCTCCTGGGTGTCCCGCAGCTGCTGCTTCAGCAGAGAGATCTCTGCTGCTTTCTGGCATACCTGCAGGGCACGGGCGAGCAGTGAGGAAGGGCTGGGGGACAGGATCCCAGAGGTGGCAGCACCCCGAGTTGTCCTCATGGAGACTATAAGCACCACACATGGCTCATCCCTCCCATGCTGTGACCCTGAGTGACACCAGAGCACGGAAATGCTGTCCCCATCCTGGCCCCACAGCCAGGAGGGTGGCAGTAGGGAAGGAGGGAAGGGGACTCACCTCCCACTTGGTCTCCTCCAGTTTGGGACTGCCATGCTCGCCCTGCGTCTGCCGGAGCTTATTCTCCTCACACTGGCACTGCTGCAGGCTCAGCTCCTCCTGCAGCCGCTTCTTCTCCTGCTGCGCCTTGTAGAGCTGCAGCTGCAGCGCCCGCTGCCCGCGCTGCGCCTGCTGCATCACCTGCTGCAGCCGGGCCATGTACATCTGCTTCAGGTCCTCCAGCTCATCCAGCCACAGCCGCTGCTTGTCCTCAAACGCCTGCCAGCACAGGTGGACACTGGTGAGAGGCTGCAGCCCCAAGAGGGACCCCAAGAGGTCCTGTGATATTTGATCCTCCCATGCTTGGGCTTTCCAAGCCCATCGCCCACCACAGCAGCTCCTTCACTGCTCCCTCCACCCCCACACCCCTGCCCGGGGCACCCAGCACTGCCCCAGCCCCACGGCTCACCTGTGTGAAGGGGTCTTCAGTCTCGCTGAGGCTCCTCTTGAGCTGCCGCAGCTCCCCTCCCGTCTCCTGCAGCCGGTCCTCCAGCTGCTTCACCGCGTCCTCCAGCGAGTACGAGAACTCGTACGGCGGCGGGGGCTCACCGGGGCTCTGCAGCCTGCTCAGGGTGGCCATGCTTTTGCAGGACAGGGGCATCTTCTCAGGGGCCAGGGTGTCCCTGGGGCTCCGGGAAACCCTGTCCAAGGAGCCCCCGATGTGGTTGATGTGGCCCATGGAGGCGCTGAACTGGCTCTGGGCAGGCTTGAGGCGGGAGCCATAGGATGGGAAGCTCTGGATGGAGTTGTGGCTGGAGTCAGAGGCCTCATCCAGGCTGATGGCGTGGAGCAGGTGGGTGCGGAGCGGGCCGTGCTGCGGGGCCGCCGTGCTGCTCTGCGACAGCAGCGTGTGCAGGCTCCCATTGCTCTTGGACAACTTCTGCCCCTTGGACGAGGACAGGCCCTGCATGGAGACCAGCCCCTTCCCAGCCACTGCCTTGAAAGCTGAGGGCCTGATACGGCACTGAAAAACAAGAGCAAGGTCAAGCATGAGCCTCTACAGCCAGAGAGAACCCACACACGAGAACCCCCCCACTCCCCGAACATCCTCAAATCCCACATCCCATCCCGGGGGGTGCAGATCATCCTGCTCCATCCCCATCCTCTCGCAGACCAGGCCCTATTTCAGGCCCTCACAGCCTCACCTTGTCGAAGCGGCCCCGCTCCGGCAGGGAGCTCTTGGAGAAGTCGGCCCCACGGTGATGCTCGCGGGAGCAGCGCTCGGGGGACCGGTTCTCGCGGTCACTCTCGTAGTCCCGCTTGTAGCAGGCGCCCGAAGTCTGGTGCTTCCGCTCCACCCGCGTCTCCTTCTTGGCCCCGTGCAGGTACCCAAAGAGCTCCCGCTGGTTCGGCCCCTTGCGCAGCAACCCGTCGGGCTGCCGGAGCCCCCGCGAGCCGCCCAGCGGGGCCCGCAGCTCCAGGGGGGACAGATCCTGCTTCTCCACCAGGCTGCCCACGCTGCCCATGCTGCCAACGACGCCGACGGGCTCCGAGGAGAGGTAGGTGCCGAGGACACGGGTGTCGGGCTCACAGGTCACAGGACCCTGTGCTGCTGCCATGGAGAATTAGAGAAAAGCCCAGAACCAGCACTGCCGGGGAAGAAACAGAGTCAGCGACGCCGGGCAGCCGGGACACACCCCCGGCACCCCCTGTCCCAGCCAGCCCCAAGGACCCACACGGGCTCCAGGCACTGGGATGGATCTGCCACCTCCCGGGCAGCGTCCCGGGGCACAGGGCAGAGCACGCCCGGGGCGGGGGCTCCCCGCCGCTGCCCCCACCACGGTGCAGCGCCTCCTCCCACACCCAGCCCCACCTCCCGCCCGCGGCCGGGGCCGCCACCAGAACAGGCACCTGCCGCCCAGCCAGGCGGGCGAGTTCGGGAGCCGGCAGCACCTGCCCAGGCCTGGCGCCAGCCCCGGCCCGGCGGCACCCAGCCTCCCCGCCGGGACCTCCGGCTCCGGACACCCTCCGGAGACCTCCCCAAAATGCCCCGGGGATGCCCGTCAGCTTGGCCTCGCCGGGCACGAACGGGACGGGCACCACGGGGACACTGCCCGCACGGCACGGGCTCCGCACGGCCCCTTCCATGCCCCCCATCCCCTCCCCAGCACCAGGCAGGACCGGGCGGCCGCAGCCCAGCTGCTACGTGCGTGCCGGGGACCCCGTGGCCGGACATGGCGTGAGGGCGGTGGGAAGGGGCAGGATGCGGACGGGACAATGCAGCTTCCTGCGCAGGTGGCCGGGGGAGGAAGGATGAGAGGATGCCTTCGGCCTCGGCTCTGGCTCCCCAGCGCTAGGGAGGGGACGATGGCCTCACACCAGTGCAGGGGACATAGAGAGTGTGGCAGGGGCGAGGCAGAGCCCCCAGCACCGCTCCCAGCCTCGCCGAGGGCTCCGGGGCCGGGTTACACCCAGGAAGCTGCCCTGGTTCTCAGCACCACGCGCCGGGTAAACAAACACCCCGCTTTTAATTGCTGCCACGCACAAACCTGTCTGACAGCTCCCGGCCTGCGCTGTCACCTCCCTCTGTGAGCCCAACACCTGCTCCGGGCACCGGCACCCCACGAAGGGCACCAGGGATGGACCCTCTGGAAGGATCGGGGCTGCCTGCGGTGCCAGCGGGCGCGCACGGGGAGAGGGGACGTGCATGTTCCCATGATGGGGGGTGGGGGGAACGTGGATGCACATCCAGCCCCCAGCATTGGGGAGCAGCTCGGCCGAGCCCCGCAGCGGCTCCTCCCGGCACAGGCGGCCGAGGAAGTAGGTCAGGTTGTGGGAGGTTTGGGAAACGCCGGGGGAGCCCGAAGGTGTCCTGCCTGCGGCAGGGAGGGGATCACCCTCCAGGCGGCAAAACACCGGTCCGGCCAGCCTGGCTCCTTCGCGATCTGCTCCCAGCCCCAGCCGTGCCCAGACAGGATACGGCCACAAACCTTTTCCCTTTCCCATCCCCATTCCACCCGGGAGGGAACGGCAGGGTTGGAGGGAGGCGGGCGCGGGTCCCGCGCAGCCCCTTCCGCGCCTTCCCGCAGTCCCGCCGGAATTTCCGGCACGGAGAAGGCGGAGGGGGCAGTCGGTGCCCGGGCCGAGCCCGGGACAAAGCCCCGCCGGCCGCCGCGCGCGGGGGAGGGGGACGGGGCGCGGCGGGGGCCGCCCGGGCCCGCACTCACCATGCCGGCGGCGCTGCGGTCCCGCGCGGCTCCGCTCCGCGCTCCTTCCCTCGCCGCGTTTGAACGCGCCCCTCGGCCGCGGCCGCGCGGGGCGGCGGGCGGAGCCGGCACCGGCAAATCGCGGCGCGGGGGCGGCGGGACGGGAGGGGCGGGAAGCAGCAGCAGCAGGAGCAGGAGGAGGAGGAGGAGGAGGAGGAGGAGGAAGGAGGGGGACGGCCCGGCCGTGCCCACCAGCGGGGCGGGGCAGGGCGCGCTGGCTGCGTGCGGCGCCGAGACTTGCGCGGAGCCCCCCCCTAATGGCGGGGAGAGACCCGCAAATCCCCCCAGCTACAGCTCCGGGACCGGCAGCACCGGCGCCGCTCGGCTCCCGGTAACCGCCTGACAGGCGGGCTGGTATTCCCGGGTATCACCCACAAGGGTGGAGAGAAATACTTTTGTTCGTACCTGCGGCGTGAAGAGGGGTCTCGCCTCCATGGGACACTCTCCGTGCAGTCTTCTAGCAGGGCACCCCCGTGTTCCCCCCATCACAGCACCCGCGGGTGGGCAGGAGCCTCACGAAGGCCGGGGGACACGGCGTACCCCCGTGGGGCTCTCGCCTGGCCTGGCGCCAGTGAGACGGGACACGCTTCATCCCTCTGAATCACATCCTGGCCTGGAGCCGGTTTTGGCAGCCGCAGGGAGCGAGGATCCCGGCACGGGCTGGACCTGGTCACGGGTGTGCCGGCCTCCTCTGGGAGCAGGACACCTGCCGCAGCCCTGCTCCGTGCCCGTCTGTCCCCGGGCAGGCACCGCTCCGTGCCCAGCCCGGCGTGTCGCTGTGCTCGCACCCCGCTCCCTGCCAGCTCCCTCCGCCGCACACCCGAGTCCTCAAGCTGTGCTGCCAGTGCTCTCCCACACACACACACTGTCCCCGGTCCCTGCTCGCCGGGCTCACATGCTGGCAGTGTCCTCGGTGCGCTGCCAAGGCACGCTCCGCTCCCTCGGGCCTCAGCCCCCGTTCCCCGCAGCTCCGGCGGCACCAGCACGCGTGGCCTCGGAACAAGGAGCCCTTCCCAAGGGTGCCTTGTCCCATCCTGCTGGCCTCAGGAATGCGTCTGCCATGACCTGGCCCTCTGCCTGGAGCTCAGTCGTGAAAGGGCCGCCGCGGCAGCCCGCGGGCACTGGCATCATCCCACGGGGCTGGGATCGGGCGGGTTGCGGGGATGCCGGGTGGCTGCACGGGGCGCTGCTCACGGCCGCACCCCTCCTTCCCGTCTGCCCCGTTTCCTGCTCCTCCGAGGGCTGCATGCCCCGAGCACGTCTGCCTGGACAGCAACTTCCACAGGGCTCCGGAGCTTGGCCCTGCCCGGGTGACTCCAGCAGCCAGGGATGGCACCTTCTCCAGGCAGAGATGCTTCTTCAGCTTCCTCTGGCATTTTCCCTCTCTCTGTTCACCTCATTCCCACTGCCCCCCTCAGAGATATTACAGCAATTTCACATGTCCACCAGCAAACAGCTCTGGAACAATCCACTTTACAACAACCTGGCAATAAAAGCCATCGATTGCTGTGCCTGCGTGTGGCCTTGCTAACAGTAATTGGGACCCCAGAAGGGGCTGAGCCTCCAGGGGCCCTCTCTGCCCCTGAGCATCCTAATGTTCTCCTCAGGCTTGCTGAGAGCATGAGAACACTGGGAGGCTTTTGGCTCAGCTCTGCAGGGCTCCTGGGACAGCAGGCAGGGTGTGATCCATCTGTGGAAAGGCAATGTGGAAAAACTTCATCCCCTCCCGCTGGGCCATTGCTGATATCGAAGCGTGTGGGGGGAGCAGAGCCGAGCGACCTCCGAGTCACATTCAGGGCTATAAAAGGAAGCCGGGTCTCCAGCAGGGTGCCTCTTCCACAAAAGCAACCGGGGGATGAGGGGGCTGCGAGCAGAGCTGAGAAATAGCTGCCAGGCAGCGGGAGAGGAGCCTGGAGCGCTGAGCGAAGTGCGAGGTGCACATATGCTCTCTGTTTCTGCACAGCTTCGTCTTTATGAAACCTGCCCCAAATTGTGTCATCTATTTTGAACGGCGCAGAGAAATACTTTGATCTGCCTCCACCAGCCCTGGCTGCTGTTCAGGCACCAGGAAGGGGCTGCCATACAGATGGCTGATCCCAAACCCGTGCCATGGAGAAGCAGGAGTGAGGCTGCTGGACCAGTATCTCCCTATCTGCCCACAGCAAGGGCATGACTGGTGCTGGAAATACATGTGGAGAAGTGCACCAGCTGTCCAAGTTCACCAGCACCTTCATGCCAGATACCAGAGCCGCTCTGGAGCCACCAGGCTGGACAGGCCATCAGGAGCTCTTGGGCAGCACAGCCCCACATTGCCCCAAGGCTGAGCCTGCTGCTTCCATGATGCAAAGCAGATCCTCACCACCCTGCACCTCAATCCCTGCCTCAGAGGCAGCCCCCAACACTGTCCAAAGGCTCCAGACTCCTCTCCCAGCTCCAGAGCAGCACAGAGAGCAGAAGGCACCAGATCCCACCAGACACCCCATCCCAAGCCCTTACAGGGTACATGAGCCCCACCCTTGGCTCTGATGCTTTTTTCCCTCCCTCCTCTCTGGAGCTACTCATCTTTCTGGGATGGCAACAGCTTCTCTCTGAGGATGTAAAGCAACCACTCCAGGAAGTGGCAGGCAGGAGACGAGGACAGAAGGGGCCAGGAAACACAGAGGGCCTGGTGCCAGTGCTAGTGGTGGGGCTGAACAGAGAGGTACTGGCTGTTCAGCTGGGTCTACCCAGCCTGGGGAGGCAGCAGCACCCAAAACGTGTGCCAAGACCCCAGGGCAGACATCCGATTTTCCAACCCCCCAAGAAAGGCTGAGGCAGCACACGCCACAGAAGGCAGGCAAGGAAAGGAAAGCACAGCCAGAACTCTCCTCCTCACCCCATAGAGGTCCTGGCCTGCAAGTGCTGACATCCAGCAGTGCTGTGGATGTGGGGCTCGGGCATGGCTCAACCACAACCACTTCCTGCAGTGAAATGCCAACAGCCCAGCCCTGGGAGTACCTGGCAGCTGGAAGAGGCAGCATCTCTCTCAGAGCCCGTTTCAGACTGGTTTGGCCTCTGAGCCACAGCAGCTCAGAGCTCACCTGTCTCACAGAGAGGAGCTGGGGCCAAGCCAGAACAGGTGTGCTGAAGGAAGGTGAAGGGAACAGGAAAATGGAGTAGTGCCAGCACAGCCCAGGGCATTCACAACTCACAGGTGCCCTGACAGTTCTTTATTGTCCTCTGAGCTGCGTGGCAGCTCAGCCATGTCCAGCACAGGAAAGCCACCTCCTGCACCTGGCCCTGGGAGGCAGCACCAGCGCCTGCAGCCACACCAGGGAGTCCCACTCTCAGCCTCTTCTGTTGCTCCCAGCAAAGTCCAGTTCTCAGCCTCTTCTGCTTCTCTGTGTCTCGCCAGCACTGCTCATGCGCTGCAAATCCCTGCCTGCTCCAGGCAGCTGCACGGCAGCCAGGGAGCCTTGGCACCAGCACAGAGCACACGCCAGGCACGCGGGGATGGGCTCAGCCAAACGTGCACCAGGGGGTCTCGTTTGTGTCACAGTCCAGCAAGATATTAAGGACGGTGCAAGGGGCTCCTGCCACGCTCAGATCTGTCCGTGACTCGATCCGGTACCTCACGTTGTTCAGGCCTCCCTCCCGATCCACCTTGAACTGTTCCTGAGGAAGAGAAAGACTGCTAGGCCCAGGCTGGAAGGGGGAAGCACCCAGTGCCCAGGGAGGGAGCCAGAGCTGGCAGAGAAGGACACGAGCAAGGAGGGCTCAGAGCACGTGGTGACCACAGCCCAAATCTCCTGTGGTTCCACAGCTCTCACCTGCTTCTGCGCAGCGATGCGCTTCTGGTCTCTCTTCCTCCAGGCTGGGTCGTGCAGGTGCTGGAAAGTCTCATACCCAGTTGTGATTCCAGAGGGACGACGAACCTGGGAGAAGAGCAGTAAAGCTACTGGAAAACTCCTGCACCTGCTGGTGCAGCACAGGGCTGCCTTCCCCAGACCCCAAACCGGGTAGCCACAGTGGGGGCCAGGTGAAGAGACATAAAAAAGGCAATTTCAAGCCAGGAGGGTACAGAGACCCCTTACCTGGAGACCAGCTCCTTTGATACGTCGATAAAACTCATCGTCCTCCCGTCCCCAGCCCCAGAAGCGGTTAGACATGCCATTGCACTGCAACGAGAGCAGCACCATACCAGCCAAGGTCCAGCACAACTCCACGGCCTCACAGGAGCAGACACCAGCCCAGCCTCCCCTGTCCTGCCCCCCAGCAGCTCACACCACAGGCTCTGTCCCCAAACCATTCTGACTCCTGTCCTCACTTCCCAAGTTCACCATGATAATGTCATAGCTCCTGCTCCAAGCTGTCCAGGACATCCCACCCAGGAGCTCACCAGCTCATAGTGCTGCTTGGTGAGCAGCAGGATGCCACCCACATAGGTCTTGTAGTGGTAGAGAGGGTGCAGCTCGGGGGATGCCACGTGGAAGGGCCCTGCCTCTGGGAAGCTGTAGTCCAGGTGCTCGTTGAGGGGCAGGAGATCCACGTCGTGCATGGCGATGTAGTCGGTGTCGTTGCCACTCTCCAGGAAGCCCACGTTGATCAGGGATGCCCTGTTAAACCTGCCACAGGACTGGGGGCTCTCAGTGCCACGCACAGCAGCCACTGTCCCCACACATCCCCCTGCCACAATCATCAGTGCTGAATGTCTGACCGGTCCCCAAACAGGGACACATGCAAACACAGCATTGCATCCTGCAATGCACCCCTGCACACTGAGCTGGGGCTGACAGCATTTCCAAACACCCCATGGCCTGTCTTTGACTTCTAAGTCCCCATATGTTTGCTGCTGCAGACCTGTGATATGGGGGAGAAAGCTGAAATACCCGAGGATAAAGGATTCTATGCTAAGATTCTATTCTTCCTAAGGAATAAAGAAGCAAGCCACCACTTTATCCATCTCTGAGCTCTAGAATGAGCAGCTTTGGGGAGAGCATCACACACCGCCCCTGACATCCCAATGCCCTGGTCCTCCGCTTCTCTGCAGCAGCGTCCCAGCACTCACAGAGCTTCGGGAAGCACCCCCTCGGCACAGGGAGACGCTACCTGAAATGATCCACTTGGTTGAGGATGAAGATGCGGTGGCGGATCCCCTTCTTGCTGAGGAAGCGGTGCATGTAGGGCACGAAGGCCAGCAGCTCCTCGAAGCGCTCTCGGAAGGGCACCAGCAGCGCCAGCCGGTGCGGGCCCCACGCCGGCTCCTCCTGGGGCTGCAGCGGCGCGGGGGGCGGGCAGGGCTGCCGGGGCACCCCCCGGTGCTGCCCGCCCGGTGCCGGCCCCTCGCCCGAGCAGCTGAGCTGCAGCCAGAGCAGCGAGGCGAAGCCCAGCAGCAGCGCCAGCAGGAACAGCGGGAAGGCGGAGAGGCGGCCGGGGAAGAGCCGCAGGAGCGGCGGGGACCTGCGGGAGGGAGCGGGGTCAGCGCACGGGGGACCCGCGCCCCGCGGAAGGATCCCCCCAGCCCGGCCCGGCCCCGGTGGGCTCACCCTCCGCCGCGCAGCCGGAGCGCGTCCCTGCGGCGGGCCGGGCCCATGGCGCGCCCGGCCCCGGGACACGCTGGCGGCGCCCGCCGCTGCCCCGGCTCCCCCGGAAACACGGCGCCGCTCCCTTCCGCCGACGGGGCGGGACGGGGGCGGGACCGGCCGCGGGGAGCATCCCCCTGCATCCCGTGCGACCGCCGCCCCCCTCCCGGGGCTCCTCCGGAAACCGCGGGGACGCCGCGCCGCAGCCCCGGCAGCTGCCGGTGAGCGCAGGTCCGCGCCCGCGGCGCCCTCGGGATCCTCCCAGGGTTGCCTCCAGCACTTCCCATCCTCCCTCCCTTCTCTCCCCATCACACAGAGCCAGAGCCACGGGTGGTATCAGTCCTTTAATGCCCCACGCGCAGCCCCCTCCCCTCAGCCCCTCATGTTCACACCTGCCCCAGGCAGCACAGCAAGTCCCAGCAAGGTGGGGGGAGCGCTGGAAAAAAACAGGGAGCAAGCTCCAGGCTCCCAGACCACAGCTCTGGGGAGCCAGCGGGCATCACCCCCCTCAGTCCAACCCGCGGGAGGCCAAGGGCCAGGCAGGGGTTACAGCCAAACAGACAGGTAAGAAAATACTTCTGGTATTTCTCAGAAACAGCATTTAGAAACCACAGTTTTTTTACAGCTCCCCATAAAAAATGATGGGTTTGGGCACAGGTGTTCCACTAGTAGAAACGCTTGTTCCGTTCCTGGCGTTTCTGGAAGACCACGGCTCCCACCACAGCGCAGACAATGATGCCCAGCAGCGCACAGAGCAGGAGCAGGAAAACCTTCCAGCCCGTCAGCGGCCCGCTCCGGAAATTCCCCGTCGGGTCATCCACGTTGTCTGCAAGGGAAAGAACAGCTACAGAGACCAGCACAACCTCAGCTCCTGTGGAGTTTTGCCAGGTGTCACGCCTTCAGTGCCTTCCAGAGTCCAGCCCCGACATCCCAATCCCCCACGGAAGGTTTCCACAGCTCACAGGCTCACCTTTGGGGGATTTAAGGAGGCTGACCCTCGGCTCGATCTTGGTCCAGTCAACAGTCTCATCTTCTAGAGGGTGCTCCACCATGAGCTGGAACAGCTTCATCGAGATAATGTCATGATTGTCTGGGGAGCAACCATGAGCACCAAACACCATCAGAATCTCTGAGATGTCCACACACACAGAGCACCCCTCAGACCGTTCTCTGCCAGGTCCAGTCTTCTTCCCTCCCAAGCCACCCTCATCCCCAGGCATCAAACTGCAATCCAAAGATGTTCCTTAGCTCTCAGGTGCCTCCTTTCCCCAGGCACGAGTCCCAAGAGGGTTTCAAGAGCCCGGTGAACAACTCAGAGAAAGGAAGCAATGGAAACTATCCAGTGCATCCAGTGTTACAAATCACAGAATCACAGTTTTTTGGGGGTTGGAAGGGACCTCTGGAAATCCAACTCCCCTGCCAAGACAGGGTCACCTAATCCAGGTTCCAACCACCCGTGTTCCCCTGAGCAAAGCCCCTCTCACCAGAGAGATCTCCAGTGCCAGCAGAAGCACCGAAGAAGTACCCGGTTGGCAGCTGCACCCCTGCGATGTCGATGCAGTTCTTCCATTCGTTCTTGTCTTCCACATCAGTCATCACCTGCAAAACCAGGAGAAGCTTACACCAGGAATGTGCAGAATCGTGGGACAGGGTCCATCCTCCCTGCTCAAGCAGGGCCATACAAATCACATAGACTGTGTCCAGATAATCCATCAATATCTCCAGTGAGGGACACTCCACACTCTCTCCAGACAATCACTTTTGGCACGCCACTATCCTGCCTGGCTGCACCTCTTTGGAGCTGGAAGTGCCAGAGAGGCAGTGGCTGAGCCTGGAATACCATCTGCAGCTCCTGCAGAGCCAGCCCTGCCCGCCGTGGGTCTCACCGTGAGGCGGCCGCGGGAGTAGCGCACGGCCAGGAAGGTGTCGTGGTTCTGGTTGCGCAGGTCAGCCGAGCACCCGGCCAGCTCCGTCCCGCGCCCGTCCTTGCTGTGGTCGTAGGTCAGGGAGCCGTTGTTGACCATGGCTGAGATGTAGGGGAACACGCGCTGTGGGGACAGACAGAGGCTGTGGGAGCTCCTGGGGCACAGCCAGAGCCCGCAGAGGGAGCGGGGTGGGAGCAGGGCACGGCACCAGGGCCGTGCTCAGGATGTGCACGGCTGCTGCTCCACCTAAAGCTGCTTCTGATCCAAGCCAGAGCTGCCTAAAGCAGAGCCACCTTTCTGACCTCCCATTTCAACACCCCTGTGGACGTGACAGCCTGGTCAGAGAGCAAGAAAACTAGGTAAGTTTTCCCAGAATCGGCCTGGGAGACTTTAGGAAGCTGGAGATAAACAACAATAGCTAATTATTTAAAACAACCTGCAGATATTATTTTCCTAATATCTGTTTTCTTGTTATTCTCGTAAGATTGGCTAATTAACAAGATGCCTGTTTATAAACAATCAGGTGAAATGTATTGATTGACCAATCAAGTCCCCCTGTGTCAGAGCAGTGTGTAAAAGAAGTGGTTCAGAAAAAAGATGTGCTAATGCCACTCAGGCTTCTGACTGGCTTTTTGTCATTTCTTACTGAACAGTGACAAGACCCCATCCTATGATTCTGTGAATAAACCCACCCTGCACTCCATGGCAGGGCAGCCAGACTATCCCACACTTGCAGAGTGGCTGGGTAAAAATCCCAGAACCATTTAGGTTGGAAAAGACCTCTGAGGGCATTCAGTCCAACCTGTGACCAATCCCCACCCTGTCAGCCAGCCCTGACTGCCACATCCAGTCGTTCCTTGAACACAAGAAGTGTAAGAACAGAGCACAAGACCCAGAACAGACCCAAATCTACATAAGCAGCAAAACCAACACAAGGTTTCGTGATCAGTGGATTACCTACACCAGGAGAGGACAACTGCAGGCAGGAATTCACCTCCCATGAGCATCAAGACAACAGGGAGATGGGTCATGTCCAGCTGCTTTATGACTTAAGTGTCATGGTTTTGATGGTACAGACCCCAAAGCACAGCTTTGTTTTCTGACTGTGCCATAATGAGATCCACAAACACAGAGAAGGACAGAAGAAAATGACCCCCAGGCCTCACAGGACTGATCTGTCCTGTGGCCATGGGGAATTCTGGAGCAAAAAAGGCAGCCCAGGAGTTTCTTTCAAACACACACAGGTTGCAAAGAGGAAACAACGGCAGAAACATCATGGGATGAGTGTCCAAAGCACAGAGGTCAGGGAATAACACTCAGGATGAATCTTAGCAGGTGGTGCTGGGTTTACACCAGCTCTGTGCCTGCTCTCCTGTGCAGAGAAGATGCCTTGCAAACATCTGTGTAGCCAAGAGCAGCACAAGAAAGAACAAGGAGTTTCTTATCTCCGTTAATGCACACAAACTCTTCTCTTTACCAACTCCCAGGACAGGAAGAGTGGACCATGCCCAACTAGGGGGAGGTTTTTCCTTGGATCAGGTGAGAAGCACTCGGAGCAGGAAGGGAACAGCACTGCACAAGCTGCCTGGACCACTCACCTCCGTCGCCTCATCATTGGGATAGGTGTCAAGGAAAATAGCCAGTCCATGGAAGTTGTCCTTGCTGCCAAAGACAGGACCTGGAACAGGGCAGAGGAGTGGAGAGAGGAAGTGAGAAGGAGGTGAGAATTTGTGCTCAGAGAGTTCTGAGCTGAACAAGCTATTCACGGCCAAGCAGGTGGCTGAGAGCATCTGCTGCCCGGGCAGAACACACGGGACACGTCACCCCAGCCTAGTGAAACCAGAGCGGGGAGCTCAGAGCTGTCGCTGGCCCGCTGCCCTCCGGGACAGGCCCCGTGTGCTGCGGAGCAGCCGCTCCCGGCACCGACCTGGCGTCAGGCGCTCCTGCGTGTACCACAGCGCCAGCCCATCCCCGTGCAGGTTCTTCTTGCCGGCTCCGTGGATCTTGAAGTGGACGTGCAGCTCCCAGTCCTTGAGGAAGCAGGGCTGTGGGAGAAAGCCCAGCGGCGTCAGGGCGTGAGGCGGCAGGGCCGCGCCGACCGCCGCCCGTCCCGCCCCGGCTCTCACCACACGGTTCCAAATGGAGCCCTCCCGACTGCGCTCGTCGGGCGTCAGGCGCACGTACTGGCTGGTGACCATGGTGCTGCCCGTGAAGTCCCACAGCGGCATCGCGGCGGAGCCCGCGCCTGCGAAGGGGCGAACGGTGCGCCGATCAGCCCGGGCCGCTCGCGGGGCGCCCCGAGCGTCCCCCCGGCCCCGCGCTCACCCTGGTACGGCTTCATCAGCGAGTGCTCCCGCTTCAGGTGCTCGTTGTTGCCATCCGTGAGCTCGGCGGGCGCCGGGCGCGGCCCGGCCAGGGCCAACAGCAGCGCGGCCGCCGCCAGCCCGCCCGCACCCGCCGCCATGCTCCGCTTCCGCCTCCCGGCGCCCCGCCCTCGGCCCCGCCTCGCAGCCGCGACAGCCAATTACAGACCGGAGCTCCCCGCGGTCCCGCCCCCAGGCGTGAGCGGCAGCACTGCCCGCCTATGGCAGGGGGAGGGCGGGGCCAGCGGGGCGCGCAGCTCCCATTGTGCGGCGGGAGGCGGGAGGAGGGGGCCGAACGGGCTCCCGGCGCGCGGTACGCGTGCGCGGCGGCGCGGGGCGTGCCGGGAGATGTAGTCCGCCCGCCTTGCCTGGGCCGGCCCACGTGCGCGGCTCGTGCCGCCCGACGGGTCCCGGGAACGGGAACGGGAACGGGAAGAATGGGCTGGGGAACGGCCCCGGGATGGGAACGGGAAACGGAAACGGGAACGGGAAGAATGGGCTAGGGAACAGCCCCGGAGAACGGCCTCGGGAACAATGGGCTGGGGAACAGCCCCGGGGAACGGCCTCGGGAACAATGGGCTCGAGAACAGCGGGCTCGGGAACAACCCCGGGATGGGACCGGGGACCGGGCTCGGCAACGGCCCGTGAGCCAGTCCGCAGAGCAGGAAGGACGGGCCGAGGCCGCCTGGAGGTCACAGCAGGTTTATTGAGGGTGGCAGGGCAGCCCCCGCCCCGCTCCCGCGGGTCTCCCCCATCCCCGTCCCTCCGCCGCCGCAGCCGTGGTGGCCACGGAGCGGAATCTCCCAGCCGCCCGGGTGGCACCTCCAGCCAGGCGACAGCAGCCCCGCTGGGACAGAACGCGTGTGGTGCCAGCCCAGGGGTACAGGGACCCCTCGGTGGCACAGAGCAGCCCCCGCTGGCACGGGCAGATCCCTCCCTTGGTGACCTCCCGAGCCCTGTGCACAAACGGGGCTCCTCTGGGCAGCGAGAGGTGCTGAACGAGGCTTTCCCCAGCCAGCACCAGTCCCATCCTGCGGGAGCTCAGGGGGACGCAGCACTCCGGTGCCTGGCGGTGTTGGGGTGCCCGGGGCAGTGTTTGGGTCACAGCAGCCCCTGCAGGGTGTGACAGCAGCGTGGATGACAAGTCCTGGGCAGGTTCTCATGCTGGAGGTGTGTGAGCCCTCAACACAGTGGGACATGTGCCTCCCTCCAGCAGCACAGGGGCTGCAGGGCATTCGGGGGTGTGAGGAGCCCATGGAAGCCCAGGAGGCAGGGAGAGGGGAAGCCAATTGATTAGTGGAAGACTGGGTGGGAAAATCATCCAAACATGGCAGTCTGAGGCTCAGGGTCCAGCCGAGGGACCAGGGGAGTTGGCCATGGCATAGGGACCTGCAGCTCAGTCCCATCTGGCACTTTGCAGCTCTCACTTCTTCCTGTTCATGATCTGGCTGGAAATCCAGTTCATCCCATCCTGGAGGGAAGGAGGATGTGAGTGCAGGCCCTTGGGCCCTCTCCCAGCTCCACAGAGCCCACCGACCCCCATCTCTACCTGCACCCCTTCCCCAGACAGGGCCGAGCAGGCCTGGATCTGCCACTCCCGGTCCCGGTAGGTGTGGAGGCTCAGCCCTTCCGCGATTTCGGCTGCGGGTGCTGCAGTCACCAGGTCCTGCTTGTTGGCAAACACCAGCAGCGGGACCCCCGTGAGGGACTCGTCCTCCGTGAGCTCTGCCAGCTCCTGCCAAGAGAGAAGCTTCTCCCAGGGCTGCTGCCCTCCTCCACGGAGCTGCCCAGTGTGGACTGGCCCTCCAAATGCCCCATGCCTCCTCTCTGGTGCTCTTGGCAGATAAGGGAGCTGTGAGGTCTTGACATTCCAAGAGAGAGAAGCTCCTAAAGGAGCTTCACCTCCTGGAGCTCCATCAGCCCAGGAGCCACATGCAGGGCTACTTGAGGACTGAAATCCTCCCAGTACTGACAGCCCTGAGCAAAGGGCATCTGCAGGAGGCTCCTGGCAGTCCCGAGCTGTCTGGCACACCCACATCGCCGTCTGGTGCTGCAACAGCCGGGGCTGCCACTTGAAATCTCACCTTCCCCTCTCAGAGCTTCATTCCCAGGGTTTGTAACTGAATTTGCCACTCATAAACCTTTGTTTGGCTGTGTCACTAACCAGGTGCTGGGGGCTGGGAGGGATGAGGGCTGGGGACTGAGGGGTCACTTTCACCAGAGACTGTCACCCCTGTGCTGGGCACCCTTGGAGCATCCCAGCTCAGGGGGAGCTGCTGGGCCATGGAGTGGGGTATCTCTGCCTGCTGAGATCATGAGCCTTCCCACAGAGCTCTGGGGACAGCATGGCCCCCCTGCAGCACTGCCCCATCATTCAGAGCAGCTTTGCTTCCCCCTCATCCCCAAAGCCATACAGATCCAAGCCCCAGGACCCCACAGCCACCCCTCACTGGACCACTCATACCTGCCCTGTCTCCTCGAAACGCTTCTGGTCGGCGCTGTCAATGACATAAATCTGCCGTGGGGACAGAAGGGACAGTCAGGGGCTCCTTCCTGCCCAGCTGGGGCCCACACAGCATGCACAGGCCTGGGGGTGCTGCCCCACTCACCAGCAGGTCTGTGCTGCCCAGATACTTCTTCCAGTACGGGCGGATGGAGCGCTGCCCCCCGATATCCCAAACATTCAGCTTCAAACCGTGCGACTGCACGCTCTTGATGTTGAATCCCTGTGTAGGGACACAAACCCCGACGTCACCCAAGGGACGGGTGGGACCTGCACCCTCCGCTGCCACCCGTGGCCCCCGGCAGCTCCTACCTGTGTGGGGGTGATGGTGCTGACCTCCTCGGATGCCAGGCGCTTCAGCAGCGTCGTCTTGCCCGCGTTATCCAGCCCCAGCAGGACGATGCGGAGCTCTTGCTCCTGCTCTGGTGAGCTCTTCAGCTTCTGGATGACGGAGAGCAGCCCCTGGGGGCAGGGGGTGCTAGGGGAGCCCTGTGGGGTGCCAGGTGGCTGCAGAGCACCCTTGTTTGGGAGCAGGGAACTGGGCACGCTGTTGGCTTTGTGTACTTTGTGTCTGTGGCCTGAGTGAGCATCAAAGCTCAGCTCCCAAAGTGTTCAGGCTCGGGGTGGCCTCACAGCAGATTTGCCCAGCCCCAATTCCCCCCTTCTTGGGTGTGCTGTCCCAGCCCTGGGACCATTCCCAGCTCCTGTGGGGACATGCCCCAGGCAGAGCCCTGCTCTGCCAGCCCTCTTGGCACCACCACTGAGAGCTGGTGCTGCACTCCCCCTGCAGCCGGTGGGATGTCACCGGACCTCGCTTACCTTCTGCACATCACCCATGGTCTGGGAGTCGCTCCGGCCCGCGGCACCCAGGGGAGCTGCCAGGGGTTCGTCCCCGGGGCCTGCCGGCGCGTTCGTGACTGGCACGCTCCCGGTCCCCGGGGGAGGAAGAGGATTACGGGCTCCGGAATTAGCTGCTGTTCCTCCATTTACCCACAGCATTAAATAATGCCCTCGGCAAATCCTCCAGCCAGCTGTCGCCCTGCCATCGCCTACCCCCGGGATAAACCAGGTCCCCCCGGGCTGGGCCACTGGGGCACAGGGCATCCTTCTCCCCATGGGGCAGGGCTCCCAGCCTCGGAGGATGCCGTGCCCAGGCACGGGGCTGGCACAGCCTCCCACACTGGGATACCTCACGTTGAGGCAACACCAGTACCTACAAGCTGTCCCTTTGCAGGGTGGCAGAAGAAATTGCTGAGCTTGCTTGAGGACACGTCAGCGACTGCCACAGCTCCCCTCTGCTGCCCAAGGGAAACCACCAGGCCCTGGAGCAGGTTGAGGGCTGGTTTGTCAGCAGCTGGAGCTTGGGGATGACACAGGACAGGGGTCCAGAGGGGCTCAGATACAACCCAGGTGGGGTGAGGGGCTCATCTGTTCTCTGTTTGGATTAAGTGCATTAATTAAGCTATGTGTTTGATTCCTGCACGCTGCAATTCCGTCCTCAGATCAGGTTTCCCATCAGAGAGGTTATCCATGTGGTGAGGACCGTGAGTCACGCACTCTTGGAGAGACATTTTTATTTATAACTTTCGTGGCAAAGCCAAGCCAAACAGCACAGCCACACTCCAACAAAGCAGAGGGGAGCAGCACGATCACCCCTCATCCCACTGCTGCCTCATGCAGTGGCAGGGGGCAGAGGGGCAGACAGAGCTGCCACCCTCTGTTCCTCCCACCCAGAGACCCTGCCAGCCCTGTGGCTGCTTGTGGTGCTCTGCTTTTTTCTTGCTTATGGTGGGAAAGTTTCATTTTTTTCTGCATAGATCTGCACCCAACTTAATGTTAGGGTTCTGCTTTTGATAGATTAATCACCCACCTTACATCCCCGTTATTAGCATTTCCCTGAGCGGGTTGCCATGGTGCTCTGCGGTTTATCCTGCGCTGTTAGTTACTGAGATTTCCTAACAAATAACCTAAAATATCTTCCACTGGTTTGTGGTTGCTGATCAACATGGAACCCCGACCTTAGGAGATGGGCAAAAGTGCTTAGGCATCAGTTTGGTGACTCCAAGCTGCACATCCACTGCTCCTCTCTGCCAGGTTCTGCTGGCACGCACAGCACAGGCAGCCCTCCCCAAACGCTGGCCCTGGGGCGAGCCCCACACCCTCTGTGACCAGGGCAAGTGGCAGCATGTGCTGGGCCTGCTGATGCCCCCCTGCCCCTGCACCCCCTTTCCTTGGGCTGATGTGATGGCCGGGAGGAGAGCGGGGAAAACGGGTGGCGACCCCAGGGCAGCACAGCCGTGCTGGGAACGAGACACGGATGGGTTTGGGAACAGGGATGCAGATGGGCATGTGGTCACGGATGTAGATGTGGATGGAGACAGGGACGGGGATGGGGATGGAAACAGGGATGGGGATGCAGATGGGGAATGAACGGGATGGGGATGGGAAACAGGGATGCAGATGGATAAGGGATGTGGATGCAGATGGAGACAGGGACGGAGGTGCAGCGGCGCCGCGGCGGCTCCCGGCCCGGAGCTGGATCCGGTGTCCGCCGGGGCGGTGCCGGCGGCGCGGGGCGGGCGGGCGGCCCCGCTCCCCCCGCTGCGGTTCGGTTCCCATGGTGACACTTCCTGTGGGAGCCGAAAGCGGTAGTGTGGTAGTGCCGGGAGCGCCGGGCCGGGAGAGCCGCGCCGCCGGCCGGGGATGCTGCGGGGCCGCGGGCCGCGCCCGTAGCGCGCCGGGCCGGGCCGAGCCAGGGATGCAGGGCAAGGGCAAACTGCTGGTGGTCCACAACGGGCGCATGGTGAGTGCCCGGGGCGCCGTCCCCATCCCCCGGAGCGCCGGTCCCCATCCGCCGGGGCTGCCCCGCCCGGCGGGGAGCTCGGTACCGGGCGGGCGGGTGATGTGTGCGATTGCAGACCGGGCGGGCGGCGGATACCGGGCACACAGAGGGATGTATGGAGTCAGGAAACAGGCAGGTGGGAGGGTGTGGGGCTTCGGGGCAGGAGGGGCAGGATATGTATCCAAAGCAGGCGGAACTGTGGAGGGGTTTTAGGGCAGGCAGCGGTGTCCGGGGCTGGGGAACAGGCACGTATGGGGCCGGGGTGGTGAGCAGCAGGGTTTGTGAGGCTTGGACGGCGTGGTGAGGGGATGGGTGGCGCTGGGTGATGGGCAAGCGGGGACGGATGGGGATGGGGCCGCAGCAGTGCTGGTGTCTGTGGGGCTGGGCGGCGCAGGCATGGCAGGGCTGTGTGGGTGTGGGCAGCAGGGATGGATGGGGAGGAGCAAGGAGCTGGCAAGAGAGAGGGACGTGGGACTGGGTAAGAGACATGGCAGAGGAATGTGGGGTGGGGTAGCAGGGAAAGGCAGGGATAGTGGGCCCGGGATGGAGACAGTCATGGGCTGTTTAGGGTAGGCGGGGGCGTGTGGGGCTGGCGGGATGGGGGGCACGGGCCAGCTGGCTCAAGGGCATCACTCAGATGGGGGCACCACTGCAGTGTGGCCCCAAGCAGGTGATGAGACACAGCACCGTGTAGTGACTGCGTGGCTCGGCTTCGGCTACAGAGGCTCTGCCTATCTCCCTGCTTGGCTACTCCACCCCCAGGGCTGCTATCTGGGGTGGCCCAGCAGGTGCTGCAGGACACCCTGTCCTGCTGTGCCCTGGGCTGGCAGCACCTGGTCCCTGCTTTTGGGTATCTGCCCTCTGGTAGCTCCAGGCTCCAAGGAAGGAGGGAACAGGCAGTTTGCCTGCTTGGGGCTGTGGTTGTCCTTCCTTCCCTCCCTTCCTCCCCTCCTCTTCCTGTGCCGTGGAGGCTGCTTCTCTTCTCCCTTCTTGTTTGGGGTAGCAGGGTTACATCTGATAGCAGTTGCTCTTTCCCAGTTGCTGGCCTGGCCCTAGGCTGTGGAGAGGTAGGAGAAAGGCTGTACCCCCTTTGTAACTCTCTCCTCGCTGCCCTGGGTTGGAAGTCCTGTGTCCTGCCTCTGCAACAGGGCAGGTAACACCAGAGCCGTGTTTGCTGACAGTGTCTCTTGCTCTGGGCTCACACTGGGTCTGCCCTGGTGCTGCTGCCAGGCCAGCAGATGCCGTGTAGCCCCTCTCACCTCTCTCCTTTCCACTCCCACAGGGCCCGGCCGTGTCGGATGGAGGTAAGGCTGGCTGCTCTTTGCCCTGGGACGGGAGGCCAGCATCATCTTCAGGGGAGGGGGAAGCCCACAGGCAGCCTGGTGCCAGGGGCAGGCAGCCAGCAGACAGCAAGGTCCTGTGTCAGCACAGGCTGTGCTACGGGCGGGTGGCACGGCCCCCGCAGTGCAGGCTGAGCTCTCTGCCCAGGACTGGCCTTGTTGCCCCATCCCTCCCACACAGCCTCCGGTGCCTGTCCCTCCTTTTGGCTGCTCAGCTGGCATTTTGGGGGCTGGGTGCTGAGTGGTTTCCTGGGGCAAGGAGAACCTGGGTACCAGCCAGCCCCAGATTCTCTGATGTAGTTATTAGTGTTTTAGACCACCAGGAGAATAAGTATGGGGAGCCTGGCAAAGGAGCAGCCTGACACACCTCCTCTATTCCTGCCAGCCTTGCCAGGAGAGCGTTGCTTCCATACCCTTACCTTCTCTTGCAAATGACCCCCTGCTTCCAGCTGCACACCAGTCAAACCAGTTCCAAAGCTGGGGTTGCCCCTGGGAACTTCCATCTTTCTGAACACATGGTCAGCCTGGGTTTCCCCGAAGTGGGGTTTCCTCAGGACTGGAAATTACACTTTATGTGCCCTCCATATGCTGGGTTTGTCCCTTGTCTTGGCCAGAGGAATAGAGAAAGTGGGTTCAGGCACCTCTGCTCATCTTCCAAGCTTCCCTCCACTTTGTGTGCCCTCTGTATCCCCTTCCACTCCACTTTCCCTGCTGGCTGGGTGCCTTCCCATGGCTGTCTTACCCCAGGAGCTGAGTCACAGGTGGAGTCACCAGGGTGGGCACAACTGCCAGCATTGGGAGGGAGAGTTGTCATGCCAGCAAGTGCCAGCTGTAGCATCCTGGTGCTCAATCCTCCAAGGATGCCACCGTGATGCTCCTCGTGTTCCCTACCCAGCACTCACCAGGTCTGATCCAGATGGGGCAGACAGAGGGCTGCTGGCACTGGGGGGTGACAGGAGGGGACAGGGAGACAGCCAGAACTGACCCTTTGTCTCTCTCAGAGTTAAATGCCTCCCGGGCCCATGGCAGCAACCACAGTGTGAACAGCCTGCCGGGCCCAGCAGCCACGTGTGGATCTACCCAGGGCTCTGTGGTCAGCTGGGCCGAATCCTTCGAGACGCTGCTGCAGGACCGTGTGGCTGTCACCTACTTCACCGTGAGTGTCACAGCCCAGAGCTCAGCCCCTGCTCCCGTCCACTCTTGGACACCAACTGTCCCACAGCCACAGTGCCACCAGAGCAGTAGATCTCTCTGCCCTGCAGGAGTTCCTCAAGAAAGAGTTCAGTGCTGAAAACGTCTACTTTTGGCAGGCGTGTGAGCGCTTCCAGCAGATCCCAGCCAGTGACACACAGCAGGTACCAGCTCCGTGCAGCTTTGCTCACACAGCTGCTGGGAGGGATGTGGGCAGAGCTGTCCAGCTGCATGTCCAGGGGTCCTGGCAGACCCCTTTTCTGTGGGGGTGAGCAGGCTGGAAGCTCTTGCAGAAGGAATAAGGAGATGGATGTGATGTGCATCTGAAAAGCCACAGCTGGGACTGCCTGCCCCACAGAGCAGGATGTGCTTCCCCAGCCCAGGACTGCCAGAGGGTGGAGAGTCCTTCTACAGGGACAAACAAGACCAAGGACAGAGATAGACAAGGAATCATGGGGGCAGAGCCAGGTAGCTGTAGGGGATGGTTCCTCCCTCAGGTGGTACCTCTGTGGAGACACTCGTGTGTTGTGCCTAGAGCTTGGTCCTGAAGTCCAGGTACTGAGTTGGTTCTGGGGCAGGTTGGTTCTTCAGGGATCAGGTGTCTCTGTGGTATAGAGGAGGGGGTTGCTGGTCTCAGCCTGGCCTCCTGTCCCCTCAGCTGGCCCAGGAGGCACGGCGGATCTACGATGAGTTCCTCTCCAGCCACTCGGTCAGTCCTGTGAACATTGACAAGCAGGCCTGGATTGGGGAGGACATGCTGGCCACCCCTTCTCCGGACATGTTTCGCATCCAGCAACTCCAGGTATGGCAGCACCTGAGCTCCACCCACAGGATGTAGGGCTGTGGAACCACCCCACGTGTCACCCAGCATCACTGCTGTCGCCTGGGGCTGTGCCATGGGGCAGTGCCCAAAGCCTGTAGGTGTGCAAGGGTCTTAAGCACACACATCCTCCCTTTCCAGATCTTCAACCTGATGAAGTTTGACAGCTACACACGTTTTGTGAAATCCCCACTCTACCAGGCCTGCCTGCGGGCAGAGAGCCAGGGCCAGCCCCTGCCTGACCTGCGGCCCCACTCCCGCAGCAGCAGCCCCCCTCCTGACCTCAGCAAGGTGAGTGAGGGGGAAAGGGGAATGGGGACATGTCCCCGTGGTGCTGGGTCCCTTCCCTGCTGCTCAATCCCAGGCTGAGGACAGACAAACAGGGGACCAGGGAAAGGGAAGGGGAAACCTCAGGTGTTGCCATGTTGAGATGCTGCTCAATTCACCCCAGAAGACGAAGCTGAAGCTGGGCAAGTCGCTGCCACTGGGCGTGGAGACAGCGGGAAGCAGTGCCAACCGCAGCCTTCAGCGCTCCTTCCGGAAGGCAGAGCGGCGGGAGCCGTCCTGGGCAGGTGGGTGCTATGCTGAGCAGGACAGAGGGGCCACATCACCCTGAGGGGTGATCACGTCCCCACCACCATCCCTCTGTCTGTCCTAGAGGGGGGAGAAGGCAGCAGGAGTGCCATGCTGTGGAGGGAGTCCCAGGGCTCACTCAACTCTTCAGCCAGCCTGGACCTGGGCTTCTTGTCCTCGGCCAGCACAGCTGCCAGCCCCTGGACGGAGGTGAGTGGGCACCACGCCAATCCCACGGCACCACGCTGCCACTGGCTGGGCTCATCCTGGCACATCCCTCCCTCAGGGCCAGCAGAAGAGCCTGGGGGGCAGTGAGGCAGAGCTGCCAGCCAAACCCATGAAGTACTGCTGCGTGTACCTGCCCGACGGCACGGCCTCGCTGGCCTCTGTCCGGCCCGGCCACTCCATCCGGGACATGCTGGCAGGGATATGTGAGAAACGCGGCTTCAGCCTCCCCGACATCAAGGTCTTCCTGGTGGGGAATGAGCAGGTAGGGCAGGCACGGGGGGAGCAGGGTTTCTGCCAGCCAAACCATCCCTGTGCCAGGACCACGTGCCACTCTGCTGGCTCTCTCCTGATGATTTGTCTCTTGCAGAAAGCGTTGGTGCTGGACCAGGAGTGCTCTGTGCTGGCAGACCAGGAGGTGAAGCTGGAGAACAGGATAAGCTTTGAGTGAGTAGGAGCTTTGGGACTGATGCTGTTGGCCATCCCCAATGCCTCAAACCCAGTCCCCCAGGCAGTGCTGAGTGCCCTGGATCTGTTCCTGCCTGCAACCACCTCTTCTCCCCCTCTGCAGCCTGGAAATCTCCTCCCTCAACAAGACCATCCGCATCACAGCCAAGTCAACCAAGCGCATCCGGGAAGCGCTGCAGCCCGTGCTGGGCAAGTACGGCGTGAGCGTGGAGCAGGCGCGGCTGCGCCGGGTGAGCCTCGGGCCTCGGCAGGCACGGCCAGCCCCGTGCTTTGGGGGGAGCCCTGGGTTTGGGGCTCAGGCCAGGGGCTGCTGGCTCTGAGCAGGTAGCGGGGTGCAGCGGTGTGCGCCGGGGCCAGCCTGTGGGCTCCTAGAATCACTGGTTTTGGGATGGGCTCTGACATCCCTCTGCATGCTTGGAAGGACCAGTGGGTGTTGCTTGTGCTGGCCCAGTGGGGTCCTCAGCCTTTCCCATGCCACAGTGAGTGTGACACTGGCTGCTGTTCCTGTTGCAGCAAGGTGAGCCAGCCACACTGGACTTGGAGAAGCTGGTCAGCACAGTGTCTGCTCAGAAACTTGTGTTGGAAACACCAGCAGGTAAAGTGTCCTCCCTCCCAAACCATGTCCCCTTAAGTCACATCACCCTGAAGAGCACTTAGAGGGTCAGGCTGTTTTCTGCTGGCCATGGCTCCCATTCCCTGGGACAGGGTCCCTCCTGTCACTGCCCGGCCAGGACCAGGATGCTGGAATGGGGCACTGAGCATCATTTCCCTTGCAGACGTGCGAGCGATGGGGAGCACTGAGGCTGCAGCTGCCCCCTCTCTGCTCCGGAGTGAGGTGAGCATCAAATCCCACCAGCCCTCACAGCTGCTGTCATGGTCCACAGGGAAGCTGGGCCCTGCTGTGGTCCCAGCACTCGCCACAGGGCTGGGCAGTGGGTGCTGAGGCAGGAGCCAGGCTTTGGGAGGGTGATGGGGACACAGCCCAGGGGAGCGCTGCCTCCTTGCCCCATGGCTGAGGCCTGGGCTGCTCATTGCAGGAGGGAAGCCCAACAGGAGCAGAGCCTGACACACGATGGGAGGTGCCCTCCTCCTTCTCCAGGCCACAGTCTTCAGCTGCCATGAACCTCAACCGCCGCACGTACGACCTGGAAGGTGAGACCTGGCGTGTCTGAATCCTGAGGGATTGGGGCAAAGCACAGGCCGAGGGATGCAGAGCCCCTGGTGTGCTGGGAATGGGGGCAGGGTCCCATGAAGCTGGGAAGGGGCTGTGGGGTCTTGGGGTCTGGCATGGAGCTGGGAGAAGGTGCCGGTGCTGTGCCTGGGACACGTTCAGGGGCATATCAGGTGGAGAGGGCAGCTGAGGTGCGAGGACAAAGCCCCAGTGCCTGGCTCAGGTGCATGATCTGCATTTCCCCAGGGCTGGTGGAACTGCTGAACCGTGCCCAGAGCTGCCGGGCCAACGATCAGCGTGGGCTGCTCTCTAAGGAGGACCTGGTCCTGCCTGACTTCCTCCAGCTCCCCGTGCGGGACGACAGTGCCTGTGAGGGGTCACATCAACCCAGTGCCCCTCAGGCTGGCTCTGAGGGGAGCAGCTGCCCTCAGGAAGAGCCTGCGCTGGCTCAGCCTTCGTTCGACCACAAGCTCTGATGAGTCCTGGTGCGTGGCACCCCCAGGCCATGCCGGGGTTCAACAGGGGCCCGACAGCCCCTGCCCTGCACCGCTGACACTGCCCGGACTGCAGATCCATCCACGTCCTGTCCCAAGCTGTCATGTCGTGTCGCTGTGAGTGGCTGAGCAGCTGCCATGCCCCTCTGCGGGGCCACGTCCCGGTGCACATCGAGGGAGTCTTGTACATAGTTTGAACCCTCGTTGCAAAGCACTTTGCAACATCCTTGGTACTGTCCTGCCCAGTGCCTCTGCCTGCAGCAGAGCTGCCTGCCCAGCACATCCTGCCTGTGTCAAGCTGACACAGCCCCACTCACTCTCTGGGTGGGGAAAGCTCCCTTCCAACTGCAGGGTGTGCAGGATGGACAGGGTGGGTGGGGAGGAAAGGCAGGCTCCAGTCCTGAACTCCAGTGCTGTGGGCAGGCAGGGTCAGGAGAACATGCGCCCAGAGCTCAGAGCCAGATGCAGTCGCTGGCCCCGTGGGAACAGGGCTGCCCCGTTCTTGATTTGCAAGTCCACCCTTCCTGGGGAGGGTGAGCATGGCCCTGCCAGGCTGTGCCCCGGGCGGGTTGTTACGTCTGCGTTGCGTGAGTGTGGCCTGATCCTGCCACAGTAGCACTGCTTGGAGCAGGGCACATGGTTCCTGGCCCGGGCAGCCAGAGGCAGAGCCAGCAGATGGTGCCAAAAAAGCCTTCCTCCTCCCTGCTGGAGATCCTGCGTGGGCCGCTGCTGAGGGACACGCAGGAGCAAAGCCCCGTATCCCCCCTGCCCCGTCCCCACTGGGGCACGAGTGCTCAGCCTGCCAGGACAGCTCTGCTTGGTGCCAGAAGAATGCAGCACCCCTGGGTGCTGAGCACCTCAGCCTGGTGTGCAGGTCCCCAGCGTGTGCCCAGCCTGTCATTCTTGCCAGTGGCTGTGCTGGGCTGTAGCCTTGAGCCCCGATCCAGTCCTGGCTGTGCACTGCTGGCCCCCATGCCCAGAGGTCCCAGAGAGAATCTGCGATGGAGACATTCCCCAGGAGATCCCTCCACAGTCCATACCTGCCAGAGCCCTTCCTGGCTGTGCCTTGGGTAACCACTCCATCACCACTGCCTGGCCAGAGGCAGAGGGGTGACCCAGGGCCCCCAGGTTTGCCCAGAGATGGGGGCATGGCCACCCATCCCTATGCTGCCACAGCCAACTGCAGCCCTGTGGCCTTAATCAGAGTCCCCCTGTGTCTCTGTGATGCTGCTCAGTTCTGTCTGTGGTGTGGAACCAGGGGAAATAAAGAGCATTGCCTGGATGTACCTTTATTTCCTTCGTCTGTCATCAGGGCTGGATGGTTCTTTACCCTGCAGCAATGTCCCCTCAACCCCCTTCTCCCCCACAGAGCCTTCCTAGGGCCATGGCAGAGCTGGGGCCAACCCTCAGCTCCAGTGCCACCCTGACTGGCAGCAAGGAGCAGTGCCAGGAGCTTGTTTACCCAGCACTGCTGATGGAGTAGGGGAAGCTGCAGGGCCGGCATGGCCAAGGACTTCAGCCCCGACCCTGTCAATGAGTGACAGCCAGAGCTGCCAGGGCCTCACTGGGTTAATGATTGTGGGGGCAGCTGGCCAAGAGCCCCTGGGCACGGGGCAAGTGCGGACACCAGCCCCCTGCACACTGGCTGCACCCCCTGGACAGAAGAGTCCCCAGCTCCTGCGGAGGCAGGACATGTTCCCTGCTGTGCCACCTCCTGGGCATTCAGCTCCATCAGTCTGTGACTCAGTGGAGGTGGATCAGTGATGCTCCAGCAGTGGCACAGGTGTCCTCAGGCTGTCCCTGAGTGCCCTGGAGTACCCAAGGGATCTTCCCTTACATTTGCACCTGGCTCATCATGGTGATGGGTTCGGACAGTGCTTAATCCTGGGGAAATGGGGAAGTGGCAACTGAACACCTCTTAGTGTCCACTCCCACAGGCACAGGGCTGGAGGAGCCTTTGGCCACTGTCTCTCCCCTGGACAGTTGTGGACATGAGCTTGCTGGGTGTCCTGTGGGTGGATGGAAACTTGGCTGGAGGTGTGGAAGCAGCAGGTAATGATAAACAGGGCCAAGGAGGTGGTGACAGGAGCGCTGGCCTCGCTGCTCTCCTGCTCACCCACCACACATTGTGGGGAGATGTGGTGCCAGGGAGATGCAGGCTCTGTCCCACACATCCCTCTCAGCACTGCTGGCTGCCCCACACTGAGCTGCTGGCACAGGCAGAGCCCGGCTGTGTGCTACCATCACCACCAGCAGCAGGACATGGGGATCACACTGGTGTTGGCACCAGCCATCTCAAACGCCCTGGGATTGCCCTGGGCAGAGCTGGTCCCTCATGGCTGATGCTGATGCTGGATATGAGTATGGCCTTATCTCTGGTTTGTGATGCCCCAGCAGCACCAGCACCAAGCCCTTCTCCTCCTCCTCCTGTTCCTCTCGTGCAGGAGATGAACCACCTGGCACCAAATGATGGAGAGCTGAGGTTCCTCCAGCGTCACCTCTCGGGCTCTGGGCCCCAGCAGGGCTCATCACCTCAGTGGCTGCTGCTCAGGGGGTGCGGTACCCGGGGGCACGTGCCCCATCCCAGCCCGGGGCCACAGCTGACGCGGGATGTAGTGGGGGTTACCCATTAACTGCAGGAATTTCTGGGGAGGAGGTGAGCACGAGCAGAGGCGAGGGGCAACACGGGGCTCCTTAGACTTTGCTCTTGGCCTGTGTATAAAGGGCCGTGGTGCCCCGCGGGCCACTTCACTGGAGGGACGTGTGGATGTGGCATGTGGAAGTGGCACTGCCCTGAGTGCCCGGCCAGCCCCAGGTGAGCTGAGCCCTGGGCAGGAGGAGTTCCCTTCCTGCCTGCCCTGCCTGCCCTTTGGAAGCTCGATGGGGTGGCACAGCAGCAGCTGGTGGCCCAGGGGACCAACAGATGATGGGATGGTGCTCCTCGGTGGTGCCAGCACTGCAGAGATCTGGGGGGACGTGGCAGTTGGTGCAGCACAGCTCTGGTGACAGGTGGCCACCTCTGCTCAGCCTCAGCAGGAGCGATGCTGCCCTACCGGACGGAGAGCCCAGTCCTGCCCGGTCGCTGCCCAGTGCGGGGAGGAAGAGTTGTGCACGGGCCACAGTTCGCCTACTGCCCCAGCCCCCAAGGTAGGTGCCCCCAGCCCTCCTCCTTCTCCTCCTCCTCTTCCTCAGCTCTGCTTCTGGCCAGACCCTGGCCCAGGCAGTGCTGGGCTCTCCTCTGCAGGGAGCTCCTTGCAAGGACGGGGCTGTAACGTAGGTGCCGTCTCTCCCCAGCTCTGCACCGGCTGCCAGGTGCCCACAGCTGCCCCTTCACGGTCAGCGCTGTGCCCTGCCCTGACCATGGCTTCCCCTGCCCCGGCTCCCCGGGGTGCCTGCGCGAGGGCCGGGAGCGGTACGAGCTGGACGCGCTGTCCTGGCAGGGGCACCGACTGGGCTTGGACGAGCTGCAGAGGCCAGGTGAGACCCCACGGGGGTGGGGGTCTCACAGCACCTGGGCTGGGGAACACCCCAGATCTGACAGAGGCACCTGGGGCACTTGGGGTGCCAGGACTGTGGGAGGAGTGCTGGTGGAGAGACTCTCAGTGTCCTGGGGTGACGTGGGAAGAGCTGAGGGACAATGGGGCAGGTGGCACAAGTCACTCCAGGGTGGGAGGAGATGAAGGGGATCCTGAGAGGTGGCATAGCTAAAGACATGAGCCCTGTGCTGCCAGGAGCCATGAGAGTGGCATAAGCCTGTAGGAGCCTGGGCAGCCAGGGCCATGCCAAAGCAAGAGTTTAACACTCTCTCTTGTCTTGCACAGAGCTCGGGTGCTGGACCAGGGTCCAGTCCTTCTGTGTCTCCCTTCTAAAGGTGCCCCTGATGTTTGGGTTCCTGTACCTCTTTGTGTGCTCTCTGGACGTGCTCAGCTCTGCCTTCCAGCTGGCTGGAGGTACTAGGGTGGCAGGGATGCCTGGGAACCTGGTGGCAATGGCAGTGCCAGCAGACTGCGCTCACATTCTCTTACAGGTAAAGTGGCGGGGGACATTTTCAAGGACAACGCCATCCTCTCCAACCCAGTGGCTGGGCTGGTGGTGGGCATCCTGGTGACCGTGCTGGTGCAGAGCTCCTCCACCTCCACCTCTATCATCGTCAGCATGGTCTCCTCAGGGTGTGAGTGTGCCCATGAGACTGCTGGGGACCTGAGACTGAGGGAGAGGATGGCTGGATGGGGTGACCCTGAGCCGGGCCATGCAAGGCTAGCAGGTCACTCTGTCCCCAGTGCTGGAGGTGCGCTCTGCCATCCCCATCATCATGGGCTCCAACATCGGCACCTCGGTCACCAACACCATCGTGGCCCTCATGCAGGCTGGTGACCGCAGTGAGTTCAAACGGTGAGAGCTGGATGGGTCAGAGGACACTTCTGGGGTTGGGGGCTGCTCCTCAGGACCACCTCACGCCAATGGGCTCCTTCATTCTGCACAGGGCCTTCGCTGGTGCCACAGTGCACGACTGCTTCAACTGGCTGTCAGTGCTGGTGCTGCTGCCGCTGGAGGTGGTGAGTGGGTACCTGCACCACGTCACCCGCCTGGTTGTGGCCACCTTCAACATCCGCAGCGGGAAGGATGCCCCCGACCTGCTGAAGATCATCACAGAGCCCTTCACCAAGCTCATCATCCAGGTCTCCTCAGCTGTTATGTATGCCCCAGGCTGGAGGTGATGTCCGCTGCACTGGTGTCCCTTTGATGGCGGTTGTATCCCCAGGCTGGCAAAGGTGTCCTCGTGCCAGTGAAGATGTCCCCAACCTATGGGTGCTGTTAGCCCCCAGGTACCCTCTCCAACATGTGTGTTGTTGCAGCTGGACAAGTCTGTGATCACGGGCATCGCGACAGGGGACGAGAGCCTGCGCAACCGAAGCCTCATCCGCGTCTGGTGTGGACCTGCAACCCCACAGGTGAAGCGCCCGTGGCCCTGCTGGGGCCACCAAACACTACCACAGAGGATGGGTGGTGGGCAAGGGCTGGCGGAGGACATTGTGGAGCCAGCTGTAGCCCACCTTCTCCCTGCAGATGGCCACTGTGGGGCTTGGGCCCCCCTCAAACTGCACCTCCCCCGGCCACTGCAGCACTAAGGGCATCGAGGTCCTTCACAACGTCACCAGGCAGAAGTGTGAGTGGGTGTGGAGGGCTTGGGCGGCTGGGGCACAGGGCATGGGGCTGGGGAGGTGCAAGTGAGGCTGGGGGTTGTATGTGTGATGGAGAAGTGCTGGAGTCATGATGTGGGGCAGGGCTGGGAGATGTTGTGCTGGGGTCCAGGTGTGGGGCTGTCTGTGGGGGCAGGTTTGTGAGCGGGGCCAGGCCAGCCCCAGCCCCTTGTCCAGCCGTGCTGTGGGGCAGGTGAGCACCTCTTCACCGACACACCACTGCCTGACCTGGCCGTGGGGCTGGTGCTGCTGGCCGGGTCCCTTGTCGTGCTCTGCACCTGCCTCATCCTCCTGGTCAAACTCCTCAACTCCCTGCTCAAGGGGCAGGTGGCCAAAGCCATCCAGAAGGTCATCAACACTGGTGAGTAGGATGGGAACCACATGCCACATGGCCATCCATGCCCATGTCCACCTGCCATCCTCAGACCTGCCCGTGGCTGCCCCTGATCCCCAACCCTGATGTGGCCATGCCCATGTCCCCGTTTGTGTCCATGCCCGTGGCCATGCCGTGGCAGACCTCCCACACCCGCTCAGCTGGCTCACCGGGTACTTCGCCATGGTGGTGGGTGCTGGGATGACCTTCGTGGTGCAGAGCAGCTCTGTCTTCACCTCAGCCATCACGCCCCTGATCGGTGAGTCCCAGCCATTCCTCATGCCCTGCCATGTGCCATCCCCTGGCCTGGGGGTGCTAAAGCACTCGGAGGGACAAAAGGAGCTGTGCCTCCTTGGGAGAGCATGGGGATGGCACTGCCAGGAGTGATGGGGTGCCTCTCCCACAGGCCTGGGGGTGATCAGCATTGAACGTGCCTACCCACTGACCCTGGGCTCAAACATTGGCACCACCACCACTGCCATCCTGGCTGCCCTGGCCAGTCCAGGGGACAAGCTGGCCAGCTCCTTCCAGGTACCGTCAGCCCGGGGCCATGGCTGGGCTGGATGGGGTCACCAGGCAGGGTAGGGGCTGGGGGAAGCCCACGTGCCCAGCCTGATGGGGATGGCATCCTTGCAGATTGCTCTGTGCCACTTCTTCTTCAACATCTCGGGCATCCTGCTGTGGTACCCACTGCCCTTCACCCGCCTGCCCATCCGCATGGCCAAGGCGCTGGGCGAGCGCACGGCCAAGTACCGCTGGTTTGCCGTGCTGTACCTCATCATCTGCTTCCTCCTGCTGCCCTCCCTCATCTTCGGCATCTCCATGGCGGGCTGGCGGGCGCTGGTGGGGGTGGGCGCGCCCTTCCTCGGCCTCCTCTTCTTCGTGGGGCTGGTGAACGCGCTGCAGGCACACAGCCCCGGGCGCCTGCCCAAGTGGCTGCAGACCTGGGACTTCCTCCCCGCCTGGATGCACTCTCTGCAGCCCCTGGACCGCGCCATCACCCAGGCCACGCTGTGCTGCACCGAGCGCTGCCGCAGCCCCGAGGGCTGGGAAGAGCCCGAGGGTGCACCCCGCGACAAGGCCAGGCTGGGGCTGGACAACCCCGCGCTCTCCTACCCCGAGGAGATGCCCAGCCCCACCATGCGTGTGGGCTCCCCTCGCCCGCTCCCGCACGGTGCCACACGGCTCTAGTGCGCACACCCGCACTGCTGCTCCTGCAGTCACTGGTGTCCACTGTCCCTGCTCAGCTGGTGTCTAATAAAGGGGGAGCGCTGATGCCCCTGTGTGTGTCTCTTTGGGTCCTCTCTCTGCAAACCCTGCTGTCACAGGTACCCCCCCACACCACCATTGCTCAGCTCAGCCGGTGCTGGGAACACACCAAACCCTCAGCTCGTGCTGTGGGGCACATGGTGATGATGCCACAGCTAAACCCTGAGCTCCGTAGCCACCTGTACTGAGCTGTCACAGGCAGCATCTTCTTCCCCCTGCCTTGTCCCCAAAGGGCTGGGCTGGCAGGGTCCATGGTGCCCCACTGTGTGCCATGGCAGCATATCAGTGAGTGAGGCACACCACAGGGTAGCCAAGCAAGGTCCTGGGCTGCTGCGATGCTGCTGAGCTGGGATCAGCAGGATGATGACTTGGCATGGTTGGATCATGCTCCTGCACCACCAGGCACCCTGGCACCCATGGCTGGAGCCCTCCTGCCATGGTGACCCTGAAGGGAGCCCTTTAAGTGGCAATAACAGCTTCTCCCACTGCCCACAGATGTTTGGGTTCCTGCCAGTGATATCGGCCCACCCTTCCCTCCCTCCTCCTTCCCGCCCGCCCTCCTCCGGACTGGGACCAGCAGAGCCAGCAGCGCTGCCGTGGGAGCCTCTCAGTGCTCCCAGCACTGCCGCTGTCCCGCGTGCCCAGCCGGGCAACCACTGGGCCAGGACGACCTCGCCACCAGACTGGGTTTGTGCAGGAGTGGTGGCAGCTGGGAGAAGCCCCTGGAGACTCAGCAATGCTGGGACTGCGCCCGCAGCCGCTTCAGGACCGGTGAGCAGGGTGGGAAAAAGCCCCATGGGGCTTCATCTGCTTGAGGGGCTGGGCCAGCATGGAGCCAGCCAGCTCCCTTCCCAACACCTCCGGTAATGGCAGCGGCGCTGGCAGTGCCCCACACTCACCCGCAGCCACGGGGCTCATCTTGCTGGCAGCCCTGTCCGTCCTGCTGGCCACGCTGGTGGGCAATGCTCTGGTGGTGGTGGCCATCTCTACCAGCCGGGCCCTGCAAGCCCCACAGAACCTCTTCCTTGTGTCCCTGGCCTCAGCAGACATCCTGGTGGCTGTCCTCGTCCTGCCCTTCTCGCTGGCCAACGAGGTGATGGGCTACTGGTACTTTGGTGGGCTGTGGTGCAGCCTGTACCTGGCGCTGGACGTGCTTCTCTGCACCGCGTCCATCGGGCACCTCTGTGCCATCAGCCTGGACCGCTACTGGGCCGTGACGCGGGCAGCACGGCTCAACCTGCGCCGCAGCCCGCGGCGGGTGAAGGGCATGATTGGGGCGGTCTGGGCGGCGGCGGCCTTGGTGGCACTGCCGCCGCTCCTGCGGCCGCGGCCGGGCGGGCGGGAGTGCCAGCTGAGCCAGGAGACCTGGTACGTGCTGGCCTCCTGTGCCGCCTCCTTCTTTGTCCCCTGCCTCGTCATGATCTCCGTCTACTGCCGCATCTACCGCCTGACTGCCCAGCGGACGGCCGCCCTGCTCGCGGCCCGCTCCCCGCGCCCTGCCAGCGGCGATGGAAAGGTGTCGGGCGTTGGGATGCTGAGATGGCGGTGCCGGAGCCAGCACCAGAGTGTGTTGCTGTGCCGCCGGCGGCTGGTGCGGGCGCGGGAGCGGCGCTTCACTGTCGTGCTGGCTGTGGTGATGGGCGCCTTCGTGCTGTGCTGGTTCCCCTTCTTCTTCACCTACAGCCTGGGGGCTCTCTGTGGGCAGGGCTGCCATGTCTCCAAGCCTCTCTTCAACTTCTTCTTCTGGATCGGCTACTGCAACAGCAGCGTCAACCCCCTCATCTACACCCTCTTCAACCGGGACTTCCGTGCTGCCTTCCGCCGGCTCCTCGCCATCCCCCACCGGCACCACACTTAGGGACCCTTTGGGACACCAGGGACGTGCTCCCCAGCCCTGCTCAGCATTCACAGCACCTGGCCACACCACAGACCCTGGATGGCAGTGCCAGTGTGCAGCTCAAGGTGCTTCTGGAAATGCAGGATTGAATAAAACGAGACCAAATCCTGTGCCTGCGGCTGGCGTCTGCCTCCGGGGAGCCCAAGAAGTGGCACTGACTGCCAGCATCTTTTGTCACCCGCATCACCCCGCACATATGCCTTGCAGCAGTGGTGATGACAACTTGTTATGGCAGCTCCAGTGAGTACTGGCCCTCCCCACTCTCAGATGAATGTCTGTGTCCCCAGCACTCTCTTGTGTAGGGATGGACCCCATGGCTGCTGCGAGGAGAAAAAAACCCTCCCCGTTGCAGCGTCACCAGCACTGGGCTGAGCTGGCTGTGCCACCACAGCAGCCCAGTCCAAGCCCTGTCTCTCTCTGCCAGGGTTGTCCCCTCTGGGATCACACCAGCTGTGCTATGCCATGGGGGCTCCATGAGGGCACACACATGCCCATGGCAGGGGACAAGGGTTGCAGGTCTGGTGTGGAACAGCCCAGATCCTGCTCGGGGACTGTACTGGGATCTTGCTGCAGGAGGGAAAGGAGGAATGATATCCCAGAGCCAGAAAAGCCATTCTCCCTTGGGAGAGTGTCAGAGATGGGATCGCATGGGAACAGGCTCCGGCACAGCCTGACGTGCAAGAGGCCACAGAGGCAGCTGTGGGGGGAAGACCCAGGGACAACCACATCCCCCTTGGGGGGCAGAATCCGCCCCACACCCACCCTGCCTGGCTGCCTGCCTCGCTCTGCACAGACACCCGGAGGTCAGGGGCTGCTCCACTTCTTCAGCTTTGCTGCTCAAAATAGAAAATCTCAAAACATTGGACTTTCTTTAGGCTAAAAACAGCTGCTGGCGCCTGGGAGCTGGAGCCCAAGGAACACTGGCCCTCACCAGCCCCCCCAGCCCCCGTTAGGGTAGGTGCAGCTCAGCTGGAGTCTGGGGGGGCTGGATGGGAGGGGGGCACTCGCAGCCCGGGCCATCACTGTGTCTGCTGGCCCCATGTGGGGAGGCTCATGGTGTGAGGTTTGGGGTCAGCAGGGGTTCCCAGTGGGATTGGGCGGGGATGGGTCCCAGAGCTGACTCTCGGAGGCGTCTGGCCCCAGCTGCTGGAGCTGCACGGGCACTGCCTACGGAAGGAGCTGCCCTATCAAGGCCACCCAGCTTCCCCTCCCGCCGCCACCGTTCTCCTTCTCACAACTAAACAACATTTTGCTTCTAAAAATACTCAGGTGAGGGCAACTAGTGGGGACCCAGCCAGGCCAGTTCTCCCAGGGGGTACCAGCCCTGTGGCAGCACCCACAGTGCCCTGGCCATGCACCCTGGTGCCAACCAGGGTACCAGGCACTGCCCATCCTCCTGGGCATGAGCGTACAGCTCCCTCCACAGAGCTAAAAAGCAGAGTGGCAGCTCCACCACCTGAGCTGCTGGGGACTCCAGGATCTTCTGGACACTGGTGCTGCTCCAGCAGCCTCCCGATGTCCATGAATCTTGCCAGTGATGGGAACAGTGCTGCAAAATGCCAAGTGGGAGGAAACAGAAAATAGCAACCCAAGGGTTAATGCTGGAGGTGAATGGAAACAGAGTAATCTCATTTTAAGTTCAAAATAAACATGTGCCAGCTTTGGAAAGAAAACAGCTCTAAAAGAGGAACTCTCACACCATGAGCTCATCCCTCCAGGCAGTGACAGAGAGATTACCCCCAAGGTGTGGCAGGGCAAAGCATCCTCCTCCTCATCGCTGCAGATTCATACCCTGAAGATGTGACATCTGATTTCCAGTGGATGCTGAAGAGCACAGCAGCCAGAGGCAGTACCGACTGCATGGACAGGGAGTGATTGGAGTAATTTGTGTTATTATCATCCTCACTACAGCCTGAGGACGTGAACCCAAAATTTCTCCTGCCATGGGCCCAGGCTGCCATTAACAGAAACCAGGCGAGGGACCTGCCCATCATCTCCTCCATGCCCTGGCCAGCACCAGCCTCACCCCTGGGGCAGAAGGAGACATCTCCCAGTGGGCTGGAGCAAGAGACAGAAGCCATGGGAAGGCAGAGGCGACGTCCTCACTCCAAGGCCAGGAGCAGCACAAAGCAGGGCAGACACCACTCGGTTAAGAAGATTAGTGAGTGGTTTTGTGTCCAGGAGAGGGAGACGGGCAGGAGAAGTTTTGGGCAGGTTTTGTGCCGAGGAGAGGGAGATGGGCAGGAGATGTTTTGGGCAGGTTTTGTGCCCA
>QUSF01000017.1:2699785-2710483 GCA_003676055.1 Chloebia gouldiae
GAGCTGGGCACAGGCATTCGGCTCTCCCGTCCGGTGCTGTGCTCGCTCTGGGGGCGCTGGGCTCCCTCCCGGGCGGCCTCGCTGCCTCTCCGGTGCAGATCGCCGCCTTGCCCGCTCCAGGCGCTGCTCCGGCTCCTCCGGCACGGCGGGGACAGGCAGCTTTGGGTACCGTAAGAGGAGAAAAAAAGTTGATTTCAGTCCGGTAAACTGCTGCTTCCCACACGCGGGCCGATCCCGAGAGTGCGGCGGGGAGCCCCGCCCGTCCGCCGCCTTCACCCCGGCCCCACCTGCGGGGCTCCCGCAGCTCCGGGGCCGAATTCCAGCCCCCCCGTGCGGGATGCAGCCTGGCCTTCAAGTGCCGGAGAGCTGCGTGGAGAAGCCTCAGGAGGGGATGGGAAGTCCGACACAGGAACCTGGTCCTTTACACAGAAGATCCTCTTCAGCCAGGCATGGATGAGTTCAGTAAATCACGTATGTGGTGGGGAAGTACAGTCCCCCCTTGCCCCCGTGGTGTGCAGTTGGCCAGACCGAGCCATCCTGGAGCCTGAGAGACCCGCTGAAATCCAGTTACAGGGCTTTGGAGATTAGATTTGTTGGAGCAAAAAGCAGCGAAATTAAATTTGCACGGGCAGAAGCATTTCCAAGCTGCTTGAAAACCAGGCTAAGTGTAAGTACTCCTGGCACAGTGACCATGGTGGACCATGACGTTCAGGTTCCTGATGGCAAGGTTTGGTTCAAAATCAAGCAGCAGGGTTTGTGACCTCCAGGCACGAGGCCCAGCTTCACAAGGAGTGACCCAGAGACTGGCTCCTGTTGTGCCCTTGGGGAATGGAGTTTTGGCACTGATGCAGCACGAGGTGCTGGACACAGCTGCTGCTCCTGGTGCTCCAGTTTGCAGGCAGAAACAGCCCCGTGTCCCACTTGTGCCAGGTGGTTCTTGGGCTGTGGGAGCCACAGGTATCCATGCTGCCTGTTCCTGGCTCTCCCACCTGTAGCTGAGTGGTGGCCACTGGGGTAAGCTCAGACAGCTTCTGTGACAGGACAGAGCTGCTTTGCAGGCCAGAACCAACAGGGCTGCATCCTTAGCTCCAGCCTAGCCTTTTTGGAGCTTCCTAGGTTGGTGTGAGAGTGCAGAGCTGAGCTGGCATGTTCTATGGGGCTGCTGACAACCACCTTCAGCTGCTGCCACAGCACAACCATGCCCTGTGTTTGGTCTGGCCCAGGGAAGGTGAAGGATCCTTGTCCCCCTTGCCCTGACAGAGGGACAGCAGACCAGCTCTCATCCATCACCCAGCCCTGAAGCTTGCTGCTGGTGAGCTCTGGGTGGAGGCAGCCCATCCCTTGCCCCATGCCCAAGCCAGGGGTGCTGGGAGATGTCTGTGCAGGATCCCAGCTCCCGGCTGGACTGTCGGCAGTGCTGGGAGGGGCGGGGGAGAACCGCGCGTGAAGGGTGCTGGAGCCTCCTTTCAAAGCAAACAACTCAAGGAAATGCAACCTCCGGGTGCTGTGGGGCTTTGCTCTGCCTTTTCTTGAGCTCTCGTGGGGTGAGGATGGCCTGTCCTCCCCTGCCCTCTTTTCGCTGCCCCCATCCGCTTCATTGTGGCTGACAAGAAGGTGTCTGCGCCGCTGGTTTCTTCCAGCCCTGCTTACCCTTGAGTCACTTCCTTCCTGAGTTTGTACAATCGTGCGGCCCAGCTGCTGGTGCGGGGCAGATGCAGGGCAGGGACCCACGGCGTGCCAGGGGCTCGGACGTGGGGCTGGCACCGCATCAGGCTGACCAGGAGGGCCCCATCCCACCTGCTTCTCCTGCAGCGCTGGGCGCCGCATGCCGGGGGGCTGTGTCTAGGGTTTGGGGCTGAACTGCATCTGCAGTGGAGGAAAGTGTTATGAGAGTGTTTCTCAAGAGCTGATAAATCGTGTTCAACCCCTGTGTGATTTCAGAAGGCAGGGCCTTGGGCCCGACTCTTGGCCCGACCACTTTGGCAGGGTGATTTAATGGATTTCCAAAGAGAGGTGGGAAATTGTGTGTGTTGGCACTGGGAAACCAATCCCTGGAGGTTGGCTGATCCCAGCAATCTACTTAGTGCTTGCTATGATGTAAATTTTTTGGTCTATTTAGAAGCTTTCCCACCCTCTCCTACAGCACTGGGCATTTACTCCAGCAGCTGAAGCTGGAATAAAACCTGGGTTTTGGATCTGGATTTTCTGAGGCTGGCTTATCTCTGGAGAATGTTGGGAGTGTCCCCACTTCACAGGTGGGAAACTGAAGCGATGAGCCCCAGGCAATACAGCAAGTTGTCTGTGGAGCCAGGATTAGAGCAGGAATTCCTGTCTCCCAGCTTCACGTCCTCCCTCCGAGAGCCCCTCCCTGGAGTAAGCAATCAATCTGGAATGAGTAGGTGGCATGAACGTCTTTACTGGGGCAGGAAGAGTTTCACACCAAGCAAGGCATGGCCTGGAGGGATGATTAGTTATGCTGAGGTGCTGGGGACAGGCCTGGGAGCCGAGAACTGCTGTGGCTGTGGACGCTTCTGCCCTTGGTGGGATTCTCCCATCATGAAAAGTCTTCAAGTTCTTGTCTGGGATTTGTTCAGCAGCCAGAGGTTGGTCTGTCTATTTCCAATCAGGGCTCCAACACTTTTGTCCCACCAGGAGATGGTGGTACCACTTCGGACTTGTTTTCCTTGCCTGGACTTAGAGGCAAGGCTAGGGTGCAGTCAGACACCTTTGCTTCCTGACTCATGGTATTGATTTTGTGTGCCCTGCAGGTGGTGGAGGAAACCGGAAAGGCAAGAGCAAGAAATGGCGCCAGATGCTGCAGTTCCCCCACATCAGCCTCTGCGAGGACCTTCGGCAAAGCCTGGGTGAGATGCACCCCAAGCTGAGTGTCAGGGACATATAACAAGGCAAATCCCAGCCAGGATTACTTGGGAGTTCAGGGTGTAGGGAAAAAATAATGGGTAGGTAAGCGGCTGATGATGCGAGGCTGTGATGAGCTTCTGTGTGCAAATAGATCTGTTCCATGCTGCAGCATTTTGGGGTGTCACTCTGGGGTGCCTTTGCAAAAACACCAAAGGTCCTGCTAATGTTCTCTGTTCTCCCTGGCTGGATTCAGCTCAGCTCCACAGACCTCAGCTTCTAACATTCAAGCAGGAGCTCTTGCCAGGCAAACTGGGTTCTTGCTGTGTGGAGTGGATGAGAACTGGCATTGAGCAGGGCTGGGCCTGTCATTTTCATTCTGTACTTTGTACTCTTCATGGTTTTAATGTTGTTTGTGCAGCAGGCTTGGTCCTGAGATCATGTGAAATTGTTTTGGGGCACAGAGGGTGCAAGTGCTTTGCTTCCTGGGAAGAGGAGAGCTTGTTTAAGTTTTCAATCCGGATTTGGCTGCCAGCTGGAGAGTGGCACAGCGCTGGCCTTGTTTCAGATCAGGTGTTGCTGAAACGAATGGGTTTGGGAGGTTTCTACAACTCAAATCCCCAGTTCTTCCCTGCCCAGGTTTTCCAGTCATGGCAGTCCTTTGGGCCCCGTGGAACTGTAGTACTTGGAGAAACTCAACCTCACTCATCCATACTGTAACCCTCAAGTTCACAGCAGCCCAGTGCAAGCTGTCCCCACCTCCCTCTGCTACATAACCCATGCACCATCTCTCAGGGTTGGCTTCACAGCCAGATGTGAGTCCAGCCTTGGATTTGCTGCTGGCTGCCTCTCTGGAGCAAGGTCTGAGGGCTGAACAGGGCTCTGACTTGGGCTGTCCTTGCAGCTCCCATCTTGGCCATCCAAACTCCTTCTGCCTCTTTGACTTACAATGCCCTCAGCAGAGCTTTCCCCCAGCTTTTGTCCATCCTGTGCCTGCAGCCACCCTTCCTGTGGCTGTCATGATGTTTTCTAGCACTGAACTTCACCCCTTTGCCAGTGGTGAGTGCTGGTGGTCTCTGTGTCTGCTGTACTGCTCTCCTGGACAGTGACCTTGTGAAGATTTGGGAAGCAGGTCCCTCTCAGCCACTGTCTGTCACCACCTGTGTCTCATTTCCCCTCAGTGAGGCACGTGAGAAGTGCTCTGACCCAGGTGGCAGAGGCTTCTCTTGGTTTTCCCATGGGAGAGATGACCCCGTTCCTTGTGCTTGGGCACTCTTTGGCTGGGTGTCATTCTTTTCACCTCATAGCTTGCTGGAAAGGCATTTCTTTCCCTATTCCAGAGTCTTGGCAGGACTGTGGGCACGGTGGGCTGGTTGCCCATTGCAGAATTAAGCTTTTTGTGCCCTGACCACAGGGAGTAACCTCGTGTGGGCCTGGGCACCGACCAGGGCAGCTGAAAGCTTCTGATCTCGCCGACAGCAAATTCTGGTCCTCCCCAGCTGAAGGGAACTCCTTCCCCTGCAGACACAAGGAAACCGGCTGGTGTGGCGGAGCTGGTGAGGCCACCTCCTCCCCCACCACAGCCCGCCTGGCTCTGCACTCTCCTGCACCCTCAGGAAGCTGCAGCTTCCTCGGGAGAAACTGCTGCACAGGGAGGGGAAGGCTGGGAGTGCCCAGTGCTGGGATCCCCTGGGTGGCTGCACATCTGCTCTGCAGGCAGCCCGCAGCCCTCGGTGGCAGCGAACACAGAAATGTGTTCTGGCCTGCGATCAGACGTCTCGTGAGTGGAAGGGGAGGAAAAAGGCAGAGAACTGGAAGTGCTCTGGATAGTCACAGGCGTTTGTGCGTGGGCTGCCAGAGTTCATTCATGGGTAGGAGGAATCTGCAAGAGTTGATGTACAAGCAAGTGGCTGTCCCATGGAGATGGGAGTTCTGACTGCTGTGTGTACATCAGCAAGGAATCTGTGGGAATGGTTCCTCCCACTTTGATGCTGCTGCTTCCATCAGGGCCTTTGGGAACACAAGTGGTTTGAAGGACTCATCAGAACAACTCTTGGCCTGGAAGATGTGCCTTGAGATAAGCTTGGTGTGTTCCTCATGTTCCAAGGAAAGTTGTGTGTCTGGAGTAGTTGGTCAATCTCTATGGAGAGAGGAGAGAGCCTTTAGGCAAGCAGCTGGTATGGAGGTCCTTTTCTAGGAACAAGAGGTTCAGGCTGAGCAGAGCAGCAGGTCAATCCTCTTTCAGGGAAGAGGGTCTTCCACAGGGGAATGTAAAACCTCAGCAATGTCTCTTGTCCCACTGGGTGCACTTCACTCTCCTGGGAGTCCCAGGCTGGTGGGACCTGTCAGCAGCCCAGCTGAGGAGTCTCAGTCACTGCTCCCTGGGCTGGGACTGCTCCTTAGGGATTTGGCAGGGTGACCTTCTCCTCGTTTGCAGAGCGGGACTACCACAGCCTGTGCGAGAAGCAGCCCATCGGGCACATGCTCTTCCGGCAGTTCTGCGAGACGCGCCCCGAGCTCTCACGCTGCGTCAAGTTCCTGGATGCTGTGGTAAGAGCAAAGCCCATCAGGCTTCACTGGGGGAGGCAGGGATGTTCCTCACACCCTGGGCACAAATTGGTTGGCTGGGTGCTCCAGCAGGTACTTCTGGGCACATAGGGTTTTCCTGTAGGAAAAACCTGTGAGTCGGAGCCCAGATAGGGCTGGGCCTTTGCTTAGGGAGATGTTTGCTGGAGATCTGGCTTTCAAGGAAAGCATGGGTAACTTTGGGCACAGGGTGTTGCTGCTCCACAGCTATTGCCCAGTAGCAAGGCTGGGTTTCTGGCTGGAACTGCCCCTCACACTGCTCTCTCCAGGCAGGGTACGAAGTGGCTCCAGATGAGAAGAGGAAGGAATGTGGGCAGCACCTGATTGAAAAGTACTTGAAGCCAAACGTGAGTAAGAGGGTTGTGTTTGCTGCCTGCAAGGGTAGAACAGCTGGAGAGCCAACAGCTGATGTTGCCCATATCCTGCCACAGCCAACATGCTGAGCCACCACACCACCTCGCAAGCTGCCACACTGCTTTGTCCACTGACCCTAAAGCAGGACCCTTGCGCTCTGCTCCCTATGTCTGACTCCATCCCTTTGTCGCCAGAGTGAGGACCACGTGCCTGAAGTTCCCTCACAACTGGTGGATGCCTGTTGTGAGAGGCTGGAGCAGGAACCTTCCAAGGAGCTCTTCAAGGAATGCACTAAGTAAGTTGGAGGGCTGGGCTGTGCAGATCATCCCCCACGGCACGGGGATGATCTATAGCTGACTCACCTTGTCCCTCATGGTCCCTTCCTCTGAGAGAGTGAGAGCTGCTGCTAAGGCTTGTGCTCTGGAAGCCACCAGCTGCTGCAGAAACCTCCGTCAGTCCTCCCAGTCGGAGTTGCCATTTGGGAAGATCCTGTACCAATGCTATTCCCAGTTTGTGCCAGGATCTTGTAGGCTCCTGCTGAGCTGAGCCCATAGATGCATTCTGTGCCAGCTGTCCTGCCTGGTGCAGAAGTGGCTGTTGTGGTTGGGTTACTCTGGCTGTTGCTGCAGGGGTCTAAGGTCACCTCTGTTCCCATCACAGAAGCAGTGGCCGAGATCCCGGCTCCGGGTGTGAAGCGGAAGCTCTTGGGCAAACTGGGCTTGCAGCCTCACCCCTCCCTGCACAGTAGCTGGAGTGTGTTGCCTAACTGAGTGCAGGGCTGTGGCAACACATCTGCTGCAGTCTTCTGGGGAGCGTTAGCTCCGTGTGTGGTAACCAGTGTCGTGTCTGAATGCAGAGCCTCCGGGCTGGGCCCTGCCTGCTCTTGGCAAGCTCTGAAAGGGGAGAGCCCATCCGCTTCTCCTTGATGCGTGTTTCCAGTCTAGACACTGTGTCTAAGGCTCCTCACTCCGCTGGGCAGCCCTGGCACTGCTCTCCAAGGCAGTTAGCTCGTTGGAGCAGGATCCCCTGTGGCCTTTTGTGCTGGATATTCATCGGATAGTGAACAGCTCAGCGCCTGGTGCTAAATGTTGCTAGCAGCTGATTACAGCTTGTGTGCACGTTTGCCCTGTGAGCAGAGGGGCAATTGCAGAGTTCCATTGTCCCCCTTTGTCCTGCAGCCCTGGCTGATGCCAAGAGGCCACAATCAGCAGTGCCAGTGGGGTCCCAGGTTGCTGCATTTGTCACAGTGGTGCCTCCAACGCACCTTCCTTTTGCATCAGGCTCAGCATGGAGTGTGGCTTTCTGGGCCAGGGCTGTGTGGGTGATTCAGCACCAGGCTGGGTGAGAGATGGCAAAGTCTTCTGGGGCTGTTCACCTCCTCTTTCCTGGGGCTGCTGGCTTTTTCCAGGGCTGTGACCAGCTCTCAGGAACTGTGCTGGCTCTGCTCTCTCCTAGGCTTATCCACGACTACCTGAGCGTGGCTCCCTTTGCCGACTACCTCGACAGCTTGTACTTCAACCGCTTCCTGCAGTGGAAATGGCTGGAAAGGTAACGCTCCCCTTACCTCTGGGAAACCTGCACCCTCCTCACAAAGCCTGCCTGAGGGGTCCCTGGGGCTCCTTCCCTGTCTGGGCCCCAGAACGAGCCACAAGCCTGGCCTGTGCTGTCCCTCAGGGCCCTTTACTGGCACCAGCAGCATCCCCAGCCTTGCTTGCCTCCCGGGGAAGCAAGGCTGGGTTGAGCAGGGGATTGGGGTGAACCACAGTCTGTCAGGCCTGGGCATGGAGCTCTCTCATTGCTGCCATCTCACTCTGGTTTCCTTTCCTTCACAGGCAGCCAGTGACCAAAAACACATTCCGCCAGTACCGTGTGCTGGGTAAGGGCGGTTTTGGGGAGGTGAGTAGCCACTGTTTCCTCTGCATTCAGGGTACCAGACATCTACTGTTACCTGCTGCCAGAGGCAGACCTGGGTTGGCTATCAGGGTGCCCCCAGCTGCTCCAGCACCTGGAGGCAGGTGCTGCTGGCTGGGTGGGCTGTGGGGACTCTGTGCAGGTCTGTGTTTTGGGCCTTGTGTGGCCTGTCAGCTCTTCCTGAGAGGCAGGAGCTCATCTCTCTCCAGGTGCTGGAGGTGTGGGAGGCGCTCTGTGGGGCTGGTAGCATGAGCCCTGTGGTGCCTACTGCTAGCTGGGCAGAGTCAGGTCAGTTCCCTGTGTCTCAACAGGGCAAACTGCACTCCTGAAAACTTCTGCCACGCTTCCTTCTGTTTGTGGAGTGGCCTTCTGTTTTCCTATGCACCAGCCATGGTGCTGATAAAGGCATTTAGAGGCATTACAGCTGGCTCCTGCTTCTCTGTAACATCTGGAGCTGTCACTGTCACCTGTGTCTTTGCTTTGACCATGGGCTTCTTTGCCTTCCTATGCCTCTTCCTGAGAGCAGAGCCTAGACCCCCACTCTGGAAATGGCAGTGGGAGGGTGCTGACCCTTGTCCTCCCTCCAGGTGTGTGCCTGCCAAGTGCGTGCCACAGGGAAGATGTATGCCTGCAAGAAACTGGAGAAGAAACGGATCAAAAAGAGGAAGGGAGAAGCCATGGCCCTGAATGAAAAACAGATCCTGGAAAAAGTGAACAGTAGGTTTGTAGTAAGTACATAGGAATTGCTCTCACTTTGCTGCGATGCTGGATTCTTCCTCCAACCAGCCAGCCTGGCACCTCTGTGCTCCTCACCTGGTGTGCAGAGGCAGGAAGAGGCTCTGCCTGTGGTGCAGGGTCCTGGTGGCTGCACATCTCTCACAACACTGGGGTCTGGCAGGACTTTCACTGCCTCCACAACATGCTGTAAAACAGCTCCAAACATCCATCTGGTTTTACAGGCACCTTTGTGACTTTTGGGGCACAAGTAAACAGTGAGAACTGTCTCTCCAGACAGTGGGGTGGGGAGAAGGCCAGCCCTGAGCTGTGTAACTGGGAGCTCTGCCTTGGTGCACTGAGGTGTGGAAAGCCTGAACCTCCCTTTGCAGAGGGCTCATCGGATGCTGCCCCGATGTTGCTGTTGAGTGCTGCCTGCCCGTGGGGGGAAGCAGCTTTGGCTCAGGGAAAGTGTTCTCCCTGTCCAAGGAAAGCTGGGGGTGTGCTGGGACTGCTGGGCCATGTCCTCCCTGGGTTTGCACAGTTCCTCCTCTGCTGGCAAAGGCCCAGCCCTGAGCCTGTGAGTGGCTGCTTGGGTGGCAAAGTGTCCATGGGAGTGTGGGCACCTCCCTCTTCCAGCTGTGTCTTCTAACAGCCTTTCTGCCCTGAATTGCAGGTGAGCTTAGCCTATGCATATGAAACTAAAGATGCTCTCTGCCTAGTGCTGACCCTCATGAATGGAGGGGACCTCAAGTTCCATATCTACCACATGGGAGAGGCTGGTTTTGAGGAGCCCCGGGCAGCTTTCTATGCTGCTGAGATCTGCTGTGGCCTGGAGGACTTGCACCAGGAGAGGATAGTGTACAGGTGCGTGCTGCCTGGTCCCTGCTGGGAGAGCTTGTAGGGTCTGCAGCAGCAAGAGGGTTCCTGCTGCTCTTACCGCCCAGATGGGTCTGTCTGCTCAACAAAATAGGCTCAGGCTTGAAAGCAGCACAGAGCTGAGTGAGAGGAATTGGGAACAGAAAGCTGATCTTGTGGGAGAAAGGGAGACCTTAGCTTGGCTTCCTTGTGCTGGTAAATGATCGCCAAGAACAGGATGTGATCATGCTGTGAATGTCTCAGGGCAGGCACTGAGCTCCCTGGGCAGTATTGACACTAGAACAAAGGAGGGTAGGCTGCCCCAACGTGCTCAAGAGCTGGGGAGGAGGGAAAACAAGTCGATTGACTGTACTCAGAGGGGTGTGATGCAGTGTTAGTATAGTATGGCTAAACACTGGCCAGGAAGTCCTTCTGGTCCTTCCTTGCCCTGGGGCAGGATAAGCAGAGAAGCCTCTGCTTCTTGTGTGGCCTGCTTCATACTGAGTTCTGCACTTGCAAAGAGGGAACCATCCTCAGGCTCACTGCTGAGGGTTGAAGGTTGTTGTGTTCCACCTCTCTGCCCCGGAGGGTAGAGCTTGCAGGGTGAGCTCTGGGGCAGAAGGTAAGAGGAAGGTTATCTGTGTGCCCGAGGCAGGGGCATTGCATCCTAAAGTTGCTTATCTGTGACTTGTTGAGATGTGGCTGTTGCTTGTGTCCTTTTCTTTGACAACAGGCTTCTTGCTAATCAAGTCCCTTCCATCCTAGGGACCTGAAGCCAGAGAACATATTACTGGATGACCACGGTGAGTGCAGGGTCAAGAGGAGCCATGAGCCTGAGCTTTTTCTTAATCTGCTTGAACCAGGGTTACCCTGTGTTTTTGGCAGCTTCAAACACTACCCCCTGACTTTCTCCTGTTAACTTGTCCCCTTCTCTGTGCAGGTCACATCCGTATCTCAGACCTGGGACTAGCTGTGCATGTGCCAGAGGGCCAAACAATCAAGGGCCGGGTGGGGACAGTTGGCTACATGGGTAAGTGACCCTGGTTTAGGCAAAAAGTGGTTCAAAAGATGTGCTCTCCCTGTCCTCACACATCCCTCACCCCTGCTCCTCTGCAGCTCCGGAGGTGGTGAAGAACGAGCGCTACACGTTCAGCCCGGACTGGTGGGCTCTGGGCTGCCTGGTGTACGAGATGATCGAGGGCCAGTCCCCCTTCCAGCAGCGCAAGAAGAAGATCAAGCGGGAGGAGGTGGAGCGGTTGGTGAAGGAAGTGCAGGAGGAGTACTCGGAGAAGTTCTCGCCCTGTGCCCGCTCCCTCTGCAGCATGGTACAGCTGTGCAGCCCTGTCCCTTCACTCCCACTGCAGTACAGCTGTGCAGCCCTGTCCCTTCACTCCCACTGCAGTACTCCTGTGCAGC
>QUSF01000017.1:2722399-2735266 GCA_003676055.1 Chloebia gouldiae
GAGGGGGGCTGCGCAGGTTTGCATCCCTGGGGGTGATGGTGGGGGGGTGCATGGGGTGCCAGGCACGGTTCCCCCTGGCTGCGGGCGCTGCGGGGCATGTGGAGCGAGTCACCATGGGAACAGGGCGTCCACGTTTCCGTGTCGCTCACGCTCGCGTCTGTCTCGTTGCAGGGCCCCCACCCCGGCGGTCCCCCCCCAGCGATGGGCAGCGGGACCCCGGCAGCCCCGTCCCCCCGCCGCCCGCCCCGCCGGCCCCCCGCCCCGCCGCCCGCCCGGCGCACCCAGGCCTGACCCACCCGCTCCAGCCCCCCCCAGCTCCATGGCGAGGACGGACCCCTGACGGCAGGCTCGCCCGCGGGCCAGAGGAGACGGCGCCGGGCACGGCCCGGGGAGATGCCCTCGGCGGCCCTGACAGCATCGGGTCCTCCCTGACCCTGCCGCCGCCCTGAGCATCCCGTTCCTCCATCCCGAGGGCAGGGAGAGGCGGGGGCCTTCCCCCGGGGCCGGCTGCCAAGATGGTGATGTCCCAGGGCACCTACACCTTCCTCACCTGCTTCGCGGGCTTCTGGCTCATCTGGGGCCTCATCGTGCTGCTGTGCTGCTTCTGCAGCTACCTGCGGCGGCGGGTGAAGCGGCAGCAGGAGGAGCGGCTGCGGGAGCAGAGCCTGCGCGCGCTGGAGATGGAGCCACTGCACTACGAGGGTTACGGGGGCAGCCCCCCCGGCATCGCCATTCCCCACCGCCTCCGCCTCGAGCCCCACCATCACCACCATCACCCCCACCACATCCCACCCCCCCGGCCCTGGAGCTGCCGGCACGGTAAGGAGCAGGGAGGGGCTCTCGCATCCCCGGAGCACGTGCCTCCCCCTGTTTTGGGGGGGATACGACGCGAGAGCCGGGGCGCAGCGCTGACGGCAGCAGGGGTCCGGGGGGGGGCTTTGCCTTGCAGAGTCAGACCTGTCAAAGCCGCCGTGCTATGAGGAGGCGCTGCTGATGGCGGAGCCCCCCCCGCCATACAGCGAGGTGCTGATGGACACGCGGGGGCTCTACCGCAAAATCAACGCCCCTTTCCTGAGCCATGAGCGGCTGGAGAAGCAGGAGCAGCCTCCCAGCTACAAACCCCTTTTCCTGGACGCTGGCTACGGCTCAGCGCTGCACCTGCCCCGCTCAGCCAGCCCCGGCCCCGCCTGCCCGGACCTCTACCTGCAGCAGGAGTGCTCCCCACGCATGTTTCCCAGCTGGACGGACTCGGAGCTCAGCAGCAGGGACACCTTCGAGACGGGACCCTGGCACCTCCCGGTCTCCATGCCCCTCTTCGGCAGGACTACCGCTGTCTAACGGTGGCCACGGGGGACGCCCGGACCTTGCCATGCACCGGGGGGGGGGGGGGGGTTTCGGTTGCTCGTGTCACCCCAGGGACACCCGGCCCGGCGCGGGCCATCGCCGCCGGCGCGGAAGGGGCTGGTTCCCCGTCTGGCCCCCGCCGGCCCCACCATGGCCGGGGGCGCTGGGGACTCGGACTCTGCTCTGTTTCTTAAATTTTTTGTTTGTTACAGTTTGAGAATAAAAGTTTGTGGCTCGGGTTTGCCTCCTGGCGGGCTGGCATGGTAGGACCACCCCCTCCCCAAGGCAGCCGTAGCCCCCCAGTCCCAGCCCTCCGTGCCGCCCCAGCAGGCTGCAGCCCCCGTGGGAGACGCTTTATTTATTAACAGACATGAGCACACCGCCGGTACAGAACTTGTGCTTTCCAAAAATTTCCGGGGGGAATGGGAGGGAGAGGGGCCAAGCAGGGGCCAAGCAGGGGAGGACAGGGCTCCCAGCAAAGAAGGAGTGGGGAAGGGGTAAAAACCCCCACATCAGCTCCCTGCCGGGGTTTGGAGGGGGGACGCCGCTGGCTGCAGCCTTGCCTCGGTCGGGTCACTTTATTGCCATATTCATTTATTATTATTATTATTATTTCTTTTTTTTTTTTCTTTGAACTCGTGCAAAGTACTGGGGGGGCTCCCGGGGGGGCATGAAGAGAACGAGGACCCTGTCCCACAGCCGGGCAGGGGATGCGAGCGTGTGTCGTCCCCCCCAAAGGGGCGCTGGGGTATTGGGGTGGGGGGGCTGCTAAGGGAGGGCTGGGGGGCTGACACGGCTCCTACCGACAACTTAAAAAAAGAGAGGAGAAGGGGGGGCTGTAAAAGGTGCCCCGGGGCGGGGCTGCAGCGGGGCGGCCGCCACCTGGAGGCCTCATCCTGCGGGGCCCCGGAGGGGTGAGGGGGGCCCGGCCCCCGGCTGCAGCCCCCTCGTGCCCCGCGCCGGCCGGGGCGGGCTGCCTGTGCCGGCAGCGGGGCCTGGGCTCACAGGGCCCCCCCAAAGCTCTCCTCTTCCTCGGGCAGAGGGTCTGCATCCCAGCACGTGATGTCGATCTCTGGAGGACAGGGAGAGGGGTCAGGATGGCTTGGGGTGCCCCAGAGAGGGACAGCCTCCCCCTCCTCACTGTCCTCACTCACCTGGGGGCTTGTTGTAGAAGATGGGCTGGGGGGCTTTGGCCGACAGCTCCTCGGTGGGGGGCACCTCTTCCTCCTGGGACTGGCTGAAGTAGCCCTCGCTGGCCTGGGGGGTGGGGGCAGGTTGTCAGGACCCCCCCAGCCCCCCATCACCCCCTGACCTCTCCCCACAGTGATGCTCACCTGCTCCCCACGACCCGGTGTCCCATCCTTGTGGGCCATCTCCCCATTGGTGATGGGGGGCGTCTCTCGGCCCGGGGTGTCTTCCTGGGGCGTGTGCTGGCAGCCCAGATCCTGGGACTGGGGTTCCCCCTCGCCAGCTGCCTCTTCCTCATCCTCATCCTCCTGCTCCGCATCGCAGAAGGTGGCAGGGGGCTCAGGCAGCTCATCCAGGCTCAGCAGGGCCCCCTCCTCGGGCAGCATGGCCGGGGGTGTCTCGGGGACAGGGGCAGCAGGCAGGGGCCAGGCAGCTGGGGGTGTCACCCCGTCGCTCTGCCACAGGTCGATGAGGCTCTCGGGGTTGGGGGCTTCCCCAGTTTGGGGCTCGTCAGCCATGGGTGGCAGGGAGGGCTCGGTGGGCTCCAGGGTCACCAGGTCCCCCAGGGCATCACCCCCCTCTGTCCACACTGGCCTGGGACTGGGCTCGTCCCCAGGGGGCTCGATGGCCTTGTCCTCGGGCCCCGGGAAGGGCCAGTGCTGCTCGGGCGTGGCTGGCCCGGGCTCCTGTGCGCTGGGGCTGGGGGACTCTGAAAGGAGGGGACAGGAGTCAGTGGGGACAGACAACCTCGTCCAGGGCTGGGGGTCACCCGGGGACAGGGAAGCAGCTCAGGGGCATTTGGAGTCCTTTGGACTGGGCACAGTATGGGCAATGCTGCAAGGATGGGTGGGCATGGCTGGGCAGGGAGAGGATTGTGACATGCACTGGGGAGTGAGGGGACATAGGGAGGGACAAGGTGATCCCCTGGGGAGTGGCAGGGAGGCAGAAAGGGCTGTGGAGGGAACGGGAGAGGTGCCCTGGGAAGACGGAGAAGGGAAAGCTGGGCTGCACCAGATGCCAAGGGGCCAGTGGGGATGGAGCAGGGAAACACGGTGACAGCAGCAGAGCTGACTGGGGTGCCCTGGGGATGCAGTGGGGCAGAGGGGACATACAGAGGGATTCAGCAACCCTGGAAAGGATGTACAGCACGACGGCACAGATTGGGCAGCATCACTCTGGGGGACCCAGCAGAGACAGCAGGGCTGCACTGGGGGTGCAGCAGGGAGGGCTGGCATGTACCGAGCTGGGGGAATGCACTGGGGATGGGGGGATGCATGGCATGGGGTGCAGCAGAGACAGCAGGAATGCACTGGCATTAGAAAATGCACTGGAGGCGGTAGGGATACAGCCATGACGGTGGGGCTGCACGGGGGGATGCAGCAGAGACGGCGGGGATGTGCTGGGGGATGCAGATGGGTCAGCATGGATGCACCGAGCCATGCAAGGGCAGCTGGGGGGGTTGCAGCAGAGCCAAGGGGGCTGCAGCGGGGATGTGCTGTGGGACACAGCAGAGGCAGGCGGGATATGCCACGGGACATGCCGAGGGATGCAGACGGGACAGCGCGGATGCGCTGAGCCATGCAAGCGCGGCTGGCGGGGCTGCAGCAGAGCCCAGGGGGCTGCAGTGGGGATGCACCCCGCAGCTCTGGGCAGGGGAGGCAGCGCCAGCCCTGCGCCCACCTTTGGGCGTGGCCGGCGTCTGGTCAGCGGGCGCGCGGGTGCCCGGTTGGCCCAGCGGCGTGGCGGCCGGGCTGGGCTCGCAGGGGCTGCAGCCCGCTGCCGAGGCCTTGCGGAAAGCGTCCGACTGGCTGCCTGCGGACAAGGGAGACGGGGTGGCGTGGGGGGCTGCCCACACTGACAGGAGAACCAGAACCCCAGCACTGCTCCTGCCCCGCACCAACCCAGCTGTGGGCTGCCAAGTGCACACCTCTGTGCGCCTGCCACCTCGCCGTCCCCTCCTGGGTGGTGGGGTGGAGGTTTCCATGGGTGCAGCAACCACCGTGTCCCCTCCAGGTGTCCCCTCCACTCCCATGAGTTTCAGCGCCCACATCTGCTGGGCAAGGGGACAGGCAGCCCCATAGCTGCCGTGGTGCACGCTGGCTCTGCCCACGTGTCACTCAGCTGTGCCCTGACACAGCCTTTGTGGGCACAGCTCCATGCCCTGTCAACTGTGCCTGTGGAGGCACATGGCCCCTGGAACCACCTGGCCTCTTCTGCCCCATTGGCACAGCCCCACACATTCCTGGGCACAGCCTTTTCCATCCCACGCTGTTTTGTGGACAGTCTTGCATTCTTGTCCATGGCACAGCTGCTCCATCCCCTTTCTGCCCCACTGGCACAGCCTCACATGATCCTAGGCACAGCCTTTTCCACACTGCCTAATGCTGCCCCAGGGGACAGACCTGCATGGTCCAGGGCAGAGATGTCCCTTTCCCTTCTGCCCCATCAGCACGTGAGTCTGGCACAGCATTTTCCACACTGCCTGACCCTGCCCCACGGGCACAGCCCTGCGTGATCCAGAGCACAGCTGCCCCATGGGCACAGCCTGCCCTAAGTCCCCCCCTCCCAGGGGCACAGGGACCAGCATGGGGTCAGCCCCAGCCAGGCACGGTCCCCGCCTGGGTGCCCGTCCCCCTCAGGGTGCCAGTCCCCCTCGGGGTGCCAGTCCCCCTCGGGGTGCCCGCGCTGCCTCCGCCTCCGGTCCGGTGTGCCATGGGGCTGGGTGGGCTGTGGGGCAGCTGCCCGCGGCTTGACCCCGGAGCTGCACGCCCGGGAGCTCCCAGCTACCTACATGGGAAGAAAGAGGAGAGATTTGGAGTGCGGTGGCAGGAGATATAGGGGAAGGGGGTCCGCGGGGGGGGAGGAGGAGGAGGAGGAGGAAGAAGGTGGCCCACTGTCAGCTGTCTTTATGAAAGGACAGTACAGACGACCTGTGAGAGAAAGACAGACAGACGGACGGACGGAGAGAGAGAGAGAGCAAAGAGATGGGTCAGTCCCTGCTCAGCGCAGTCATGGCGGGGCTGGAGCACCAGGGCACCGGGATGGGAGCACAGCAGGGTGGAAGGCAGCATGGTGGGAGAGTGGCAGGACAAGAGGATGGAAAGGCAGCAGGACAGAAGGACGTGAGGCAGCACTCCCTGGCCAGGTGGGGAGAGGCCAGGACACGGCCGTGGGACCAGCTATCTGCTCAGCCACAGCACAGCCCCACAGCGTGAATCCGTGGCACAACCCACGGCACGGCCAGAACACACAGCCCACAGCACAACCCACAGCCCCACAGCACTGCCCCGAGGCACAGCCCCACGGCACAACCCCACAGCACATCCCCACGGCACAGCCCATGGCGCAACCCATGGCACACCACACAAGAACACACGCCACAGGCTCCCTCCCAGCACAGCCCACGGCACAGCCCCCCAGCACAGCACCATGACACAGCCCCATGGCTGGAGGCACCCACCAGGACACACAGTCCTTCCCTAGATTCACAAAAAGAGTCCCAGCACTGGACCCCAGACTGTGGGGCAGCCCAGCTTCTCCATGGGGCACTCCTTGCCAGCTGGCAGCACGCTGAGTGCCCCACATGTGCATCACTCTCTCCTGCCCCTTTTAGCTGTCACCATAGGATGTATTCCCAAGCCATCCCTGGACCTCCAGCTGCCCACCCATACACACTGACCACGCTTCCAGCTTGGCTGCAGGCCCAGTGCTACGACAGGTGAGTGGACAACACCCAGCAGGGAGCAAGGCGAGTCCCATTTTGCTGAAGACAACCTGACATTCAGCCCCTGACAAGCTGCCCCAGCTGCAGGGGTCACGTGAGGTGCAGTGGCAGTGGCGGTGATGGTGGCAGTGATGGTGGCACAGCAGAGCAGGATGTCCCCTGCCATCCTCATACCCTTGGCACGCAGAACCACAGTGCCAGTGATGGCAGATGGCACACCGACATTGCATCCCTGGTCTTTCCACATCCCACTGCAATCCTCTGAGCTGTGACACTGCACTCACCTGTGCCCTGGTCTCCTGGTACCCACCCCTGTGCCCACAGCCCCCGCAGCCCCTCACCTGTCCTGTGGCTGCCTGGTGAGACAGCATCGCTGCTGCCTGATGCCACCCGCTCCTGCTGCTTGAAGAAGTCCCGGGGGTTGTCAGGCCGCTGAGCGATGATGGCAGCAGCCTCCTGTGGGGACGGAGGAGGCTGAGCCCCACCACTCCGGTGGCGTGGGGCTGTGGGACCATCCTCCACACCTCCCACAGCTTCATTCCCATCCAGCTGTGGGCACTGCTGGATGGGGAGTGAGGACCAGCACGGCCATCACCACACTCACCTCCACCTCTGACTCTGATTTCCTAAACTGCTGCCTCTCGTCTTCCTCTTGCTGGTCCCCCTGGGAAGAGACACAGCATCACCCCCCAGCCCCGGGCACCCAGCCGGGGAAAGCCCTTCCCTGGGGTAATGCCAGTGGCAGCCCTGGCTCCGATCCTGGCACCAGTCCCACCGTGGCACTCACAAAGATGGACTGCTCCTTCAGGCGCTGCCGGGCCTCCTCCGCCTCCAAGCTCTGCTGCTTCCTCCTGCAACGGGGAAACGGGAGAGGCGCTGGGCATCGGCTCCTGCCAGCCCCTGCCCCAGCCCCACCCCGTGAGGGACACCCATGTGCCCACCCAGCCACTCACAGCTCGTGCACAGCCATCCCACAGCCACGTCCCGCCCGACCCCAGCCGTGCCTGTGCTCCTCGATCTGCTCCTCGCGCTCCCGGTAGCGCCGCTCCCGCTCCTCCTGCTCCAGCCGCTCCTGCTCCATCCGCTCCTGCTCGAACCGCAGCCGGGCGTCCAGGGCCTTTTTCCTCTCTTCCTCCTTACGTAATTCCTCCTCTTTCTGGTGGGGGGGATCAATGAGGGGGCTGCCCATCAGCCAGCCAGCAGCTCACCCCGCTCGCTGGGGTGTCCCTCCATAACCCACCTTCGCCTGTTCCCAGAACTGCTCCCGGTTGAGCCGCTTCATCTCCACGGTGGCATCGGTTTTCTGGTAAGTGGTGCCCTGGGACGGAGGAAAGGTGGGGGTGGAGGGGCTGGGATCAGCGAGGGGTGCAACAGTAAGGGGCACACGGGGTGAGGGCTGTGGCACACAGGAGCCCTGGGCGAGAGGAACACCCCAGTCCCGCCAGCATCACCAGCGCTGCCGTGGGGACGTTACCACGGGCTCGGCGTTCTCGTCCTCGCGCAGCCGCAGGCGGTGCAGCACCGGGCTGGAGACGCGGGCCAGCCCGTTGGAGAGCCGCTGCCCGATGGCCCCGGGGTCAATGTCCTCCACGCTGCTGGCATTGACAATGACATCGACACCCTGGGGGGACACAAGCAGCCATCAGCGCTCAGGATCAGTGCCCTGGCAACATCTTCCCCCACCCCAGCGTCACCCACCTGGAAGAACTCGGCAATCTTGGCTACGTGGCTGGCACAGGCGCATTTGCGGGCGTCCGGCACGTCCTCACCCACCTGTGGCAGCCAGGGAGGGACTGAGCTGAGAGGGGTGACCCCCACCCCACTGACCTCAGCAGGGCAGCAGGACCGTGGGGCACCCACAGCCCCTGGCCACTGCCAGCTCCCTCACACCCAGCCTTATCCCTGTGGGCACAGCACAGCCCCCCTCAGCATGGCCCCCAGACTCACCCAGTTGACGAGGACGTATTTGGGGAGCACGGCCTGGGGGTCCTTGACGCTGCAGAAGCCATACATCACCTTCTGAATCTCAAAGTGGCCGGAAAGCTCCAGCAAACCTCCACCTGGCACAGCACCATCAGCCCATGTGCACCCAGCACCAGGAACTGGTGACAGGGGAAACACCGGCACAGGCAAGCTGGCGGAGGGGACAGAGAACCTTACCTCCTGATGCTGCCAGCTTCAGGTCATCAGAGCCATCCTCATATGTGTAGAGGGCCCTGGGGAGACACCGTGGGTGAGCCAAAGCCAGGAGGAGTGTGGGGCAACCCCCAACCTCCCCATCCTGCTTACACTGAGGTCAGGGCATGTCCTGGGGTCTGGCAACTAGCACACAGCCACAACAACCCCTTGTCCATCAACAGCACCAAGAGCCACACTGCCAGGCAAGGCAGATAGGACGTGGGGCAGGGACCGCTCCCCAAACCTTGGTGGCAGCTATGGGGAAGGGTCCCAAGTTTGGGGACAGTCACTTGGGCATAGGGACTCACCGACTGCCATGCTGCAAGCCAACACAGTCTCACAGCAACTTGCTCATCCATCCCTGTCCCCTCACGACCCTTCCAGCTACTGACCAGGTTTGGGGACAACCCTGTGCCCCAGTAAGGACCCGGGTCCACTCACGTGCCCGGCTACGTGAGCCACCAGCCCAGCAGGCACCAAGCTGGGGGAGGACGCCGGAGCACCAGCAGCAGCAAATCAATGAGCCGCCAGAGTGTGATGGGGCCGTCATGGAGACTGTTCCTTGGAAACCATTCCCAGCTGATGGGAAACCCCCTGCCGCTCCCACCGTGCCCTGGCCAGCCCCTCTGGGGGCTCCGCGGGGACCCCCACCAGCCAGCACCTCCCCAGAGGCACACAGCCAGCGATGGAGGGGGGACCACGCATGCCAAATTGGTCCAGGGCGGGTGGGCGAGGGGATGGATGTCGCTAGGCAACCAGCATCCTCCATCACCATGGCAACCCCCCCATCCCAGCTGGGATGCAGCTCGCCCCGATGACGAGGTGATTAGTGGAGGGGAGCGGGGGAGGCAGGCAGGCAGTGGGGACCTGCGGGGCCTGGCAGGCACCCAAACCTGCCTGCCACCGTCACGCGCTGCACCCGGAAAGGCAGGGCCGCCCGTGCTGGATCCCCCACATCCCTGCTCCGCCGCGGGTGGGCGGCTCTGCCGATCAGCATTCGGCTGGTGGTGCCCGCACGGCGCTTCTCAGAGCCCCAGAATCCCCGCTGAGCCGAGCAAAGCCGTCCTGGCTGGAGCCTGCAGCTTCAATCCACAGCCCGGGGAACAGGAACTGAGGGTCCCTACGGGCAGAGCCACCCCCAAAACAGAGCCGTGGCTGGAGCTAAAAAGCAAGGGGAAGGCAGGCAGGTGCCTAAGAGGGAGAGGGCCTCCCTCTGCCCCCAGCACCCGCTGCCCCCCGAGCCCCTGGCAGGGAGCCGCAGATAATTGCACCAACAAGATTGACTTTAATCCGCACATCCCGATCCCGCTAATCGGCCGCCCCAGCCGGCGCCAGCTTCCAGGCCTGGAACAGCTGCAAAGTGCCGTCTGAGATGGCTGTGACAGGGAAGGGTGGCAAATGCAGCCCCTGATCCTCCAGGAATGGGGGAGGAATGGCAGCGGTTTGGGGGAGCCCAGGGCAGCGAGCTGGAAGCTGGCAGGGTGGGATGCAGCTGGCAGCAGACAGGAGAAAAGAAGTAGGGCAGAGCTACAGCATCGCTGCCTGGGGAGTCCTGTGGGTGCTGGGGGCACCCACTGCCTGCTTTTCTTCCCCAGATCCCTGCCATGCTGGGTGGTTTCTGGGCACAAGGCTGATGCCTGCACCCAGGGCTGCTCCCAGGGCAGATGGGGCTTGCTGTGGACACAGCTCAGCAGCACAGCCTGACTCCATGCCAGGATGGAGGTTTCCATTCTAGGAGACAGAGGAGCCGTGCTGGGGCCAGTAGCATCCCCAGGGGTGCCCCCAGGGCCCCACAGCCCAACAGCACCACCACAACCCCTGGCAGTGGGGACCAGCTGTGTCACAGCGGGTGCTGTCAGCATCATGCATTGCTTACCCCGCTTCCATGGCTTTAATCCCTCCACCCAACCCATACAGCCCTTTCCCACCCCCGGCCTCCAGGTATGTGGGTCACCCGTGGGTGGAGATGCCCTGTGCAGCCCGGAGGGGGGGCTCCCCGCAGCCGGGGGCCTCCACTGAGGATCCCTCCTCGCCCCAAGCAGAGGGACCGCAGCCCCGCTGCCCTCGCATGGCCCCGCTGCTCACCGGAGCAGGCAGAGCAGCATCCCCGGCTGCCAGAACGGGGCTCCCGCGGCAGCCCACCCCCCATGCCATGGCCGGGGAGGGGTCACATCGCCCCAGCCTCCCGCCCCAGCCCCGGCACATGTGTTTCCAATGTGGCTGGGAGCTCCAGGGAGTCGGCGTGCTCAGAAAGCAGCACCAAATTCCTTTCCGATCGAGTAATGGGCCCCAGCAGCCTTCGCGGGGCCGGGCAGGGGGAGGGGATGCTCGGACCCTTCAGGACCGGGCTGGAGCAGGGGAAATCCCAGACTAAACAGAGGGATCCCGGGCGGGCATGAGCGTGGCATTCCGCGGTAGCGGCCCAGGGCCAGGCTCTGGCACAGTGTCCTCCCAGGCAGCTCAGCCAGCCTGGGCCCTCCTCCCCGTGGTACTGTCCCCATCACCTTGCCCGATGCAGCCCCAGCAGCATCACCCCTCATCCAGCACCCCCGGAGCGGGCCCTGCAGAGGGGATGATGTTCCCACAAGCACTCAGTGCCAGGAGCTCCGGTGACAACGGGATGGGGTGGCTGGGGACGATGGAGCAGCTGGGGACGATGGAGCAAAGTCAGCCCCACAGATGGGGATGCCAGGGGATCACTGCCTGGCCGGGATCAGCGTTGGAGGTGTGTGTGGGAGAGCCGCTACCGGCCCCCTCGCCTTCCCGGGAACCGATTCTGCTTCTCTCAGCAGCTTTGGCAGGGACGGCTCCTTTGCAGCAGATGCCGGGAAGCGAAATGTACCCAGGGCTGACAGCTGCCGCCTGGCCGGCAACACACACGGCGCTTGCCCACAGCGCCCCTGGGCTGACAGCGGGACTGTGGGGCCCTCCGAGACCCCCGGGGACTGGGTGGACCTGGACCTGCCCAGGCCCACACAGCCCTGTCCTGAGAGCAAGGACCTGCTTAGAGACAGACGTCTGAGCGGCTGGGTTGTGGGTGCAGCCCAGCTGGGAGGTGGGAGACCCCGGATGGGCGGTGGGTGTATCCCGGAGGGGTGGTGAATGCCCCTGGCTGGATGGTGGGTGCACAGTAGCTCCCCTCCGTCCGCCCCCCACCAAAAGCATCATGCACAGCATGCACCCAGCACTCCATACTGTCCAGCGCCCCGGTTCTGCCCAGCGAGATGCGTCCCAGCGCGCCGGCAGCGTTCCCACCCAGCCTGCCAGAGGCACCCTGGAGGGCAGGGAGGGGATGGCGGGGCAGATGGCCCCAGCCAGCCTCCCGGCACCCGGCTGGGCTGGGAGATGCGGGTGGGCTGGCAGTGGGTGATGCTCCCGGCAGCGGGCCTGGATCCAGCCGGCCTCGACACCGGGTGCCCCGCACCGGGGCGCGGGCAGCGCGACAAGCCGGGGGTGCCAGCGGAGAGAGCCACTCCCCTCCCCGACTCAACAGCAACCCCAGCCCGGCGGGGCAATCCCGGGCCGACACACCGCGAACCCCCAGGGATGTGGCAGCCCAGGAGCTTGGAGGAATCTGAGGGTAGCGGGAGCGGCGGGAGATGCTCGGTGCCCCCGCGGCTTCAGGCCTCTCTCCGCCGGGCAGCGGGACCGCCCGCTGCCGGGATACCGGTGAAGCCGGTCGGGAGCAGGACCGGTCGTGAGCGGGTCCGGGCTGCGGGCGCCCCGATCCTCTCCCCATCCCCCGTTCCCCGAGCGCCCCTGCCCGCGGCTCCAGCTCCAGACAATGGCGAGGAACCGGTGCCGGGCCCAGCACCGGGGAGCCCCACGGGGCCCTCCCCGCCGAGCGCGAATTCCCCCGCTCCCCGCTCTCGCTGCCCGGCTGGGGGTCGGACCGGGCCGTGCCGGGGACTCCCGGGGCCGACGGGTCCCGGCGCTCGCACGTGCCGGCCCGGCGCAGACAAAGCGGGGACCGCGCCCCGGCCCGGTGCGGCGGGCAGGTGCGGGCACCGGGGGCGGCGAGCCGGGCACACCCCCCGCCGCCCCGCCCGCCTTTGTGTGCCGGGGCTCGCGGGGACGGCGGGGGGCGCAGCTCGGGGCGCGGCCGGTGTTACCGGGCGGCTCCGTGCACAAAGGGCGGCGGCGGCGGCGGGGACAAAGGGGCGGCGGCGGCGGCGGGCGCGCTCACCAGTCGGTGGGGCTGTCCTCGCCGATCACGTCCTGGTAGGAGGCGAGCAGCTCCAGGCGGTGCGCCGCGAAGCCGACGCCAGCCATGGCGGGGCCGGGATGCTGCCGGGGGACCGGAGGGACCGGCCGCCTGCCCGCCTCCGAGACACTGCCGCAGCGGCCGGGCGGAGGGGCGAGCGGCGGGGAGGCTCCGCCCGCCGCCGCGCCCGGTCCTAGCGCCGCGAACGGCGGCCCCCCTCCCCTCCCCT